>JAWNPD010000464.1:0-190547 GCA_035045305.1 Drosophila maculinotata
GAAAGGGCATTTCTTGGGAAGCACACTCGTCCCCATTGATGTCATGATGTCTGACAAGAAATCCGAAAATATTTATATATAGGTCAAGCCATGACTAAAACGACCTCGGGATTAAAAATGGGTTAATTTTCGCAAAGAAATTGAAGATTGAATTCTAGAAACACACTTAAATGAACTTTTATTGAATTAGCTGTGTAACATTTAGAACCCACTTCTGAACCACCCAAAAACACTGAACTGTGTAATTTTAAATAGATTCACTAAAATGGATTTTACAACTTGTTTAATGTATTTGCCGTTCAATGCGGGGAGCAATGTGAGGTTAGGCGGATCTTGTTTACAGCTAACATGTAAGGGGCATATCGAATACAGAAGGCCTTGCTTTATTGAGTTTTATATTTATGATTGGCACTTACGTTAACTGTACCATTAGGATGTTAAATCTAATTTCGCATTTTATAGTTGTAGGCTGTAATTTCGTATAAAGTTTATTGCCACTGCCACATTCTTGCCGACTCTTGCTCCAGATATTATGCAATTGGCTGTTGCACTTAAGCGGCATTCTCATTATCAAATTACAATCGAGGCCTGTTGCGCTTGTTCGTTGTTCGTTGTTGGTTGTTCGTTTCTAATAGCTATTGGCCGGGCCCGGTTGTAGCCAACTTTAAATTCTGGCTGCCTTTCATCTATTGGCCATAACTTTCCAACCACGCAACACGGCGGCTGCTGCTGCGGTTCGATTATTATTTTTATTGCTCGCTGTGGCAGCAATTGCCCAGATTGCAACGTCCTCTGCAATTTCTACTCCTTCCCCTTTCTCCTGCTGCCTGCTGCTTGCTGCTTGCTTCTTGCTGTTGGCATTTTGTGTTCATGTTTTATCTCTGTTGACGGTTTTGCTCCTGTGGCTGCATGGCAGCATCCACATGAGAGCGCTTAGGAAAATGCGGAAAATTGTTCGCACATTTTCCTGGCCTATCTGCTGCTGCCTTGAAATGGAAAACTTTACAACAGTGCAACGCATACGCTCTTATCATTTGTCGCATCTTTTCACTGGGAGTGAGAGAGAGGCAGCAGCGAGAGAGAGAGGGGGTGGTGGTAGGAGAGAATCGTAGAGAACTTGAAAGTTGTAGATCTGTTTAGTTTTTCTTTTTTCTTACTGCAGGCAATTCACTTTTCTATTTATCATGCGATGTGGAAAATGGTAAAATTAATGCTATATTGTGTGTGTTGAGACAAAAAGAAAGCAAAGAATTGAAAAACTGGCGCAACGAACTGCAGCTGATGAAGCCTTGGAAAGTGAACTAGAAGCAGAAGATGCTGCAAAAGTTTTGATAGAGTGAGAAGCTGAAAATTAGTTAGAACATCTCAATTGTCCGCGTTCAGTTAAAAAAAAAAATAACTGGAAGTAGGTTAATGTGTAAAAGATCATGTCAGAAATATGTTTGGCTTGATTTTTCATGCATATCTTCATTAGTCTGATAAACTAAATATACTGAACAATTATCTTACATTTTAGACTCGAGTATTTTTGCCAAGTTTAAAGTCTCTGGCTACACGAGGCCAATAAATTGCATTTTCGCTTTTGGCTCATAAAAATGCGCCATAAATGTGGCCAACAATTAGGCAAAGAATCAACTACTGAATTGGCCAACATCAGCAACTGGCAGCTGCTTCCTGGCCAGCGAGCTCAGATTCATGTCTGTGTGGGCGGGTGAAAGCAACAACAACAACAACAACAACAGTTGTTGGTTAAACTGTGCAGTAACTGTTGCTGTTCTGCTTTGGTTTATGCCATCAATTAGACGGGGTTATTTGGTCAGGGGTGGGACAAAGGGGGGTAAGAAAAGAGAGACCTTGCGCTTCAAACTTCAATTAAACGCTGCTGCGGAGAGCGAATCGTGCATAGACAATATTTATCAATCACCATTATTGTAACTGTTTCGCAACGTTGACTTCGTTATGTGTTTATAAAGAAGCTGCTAAAAACCAACAAAAAAAAATAGTAAAGGGGGAAAACCAGCGGAAAAACTCTCCAAACTTGACAGTGAGTTGGCTTTGGAAAACCTCATAACAAACGCAAAGTTCAGCCGGCAGTTCAGTAGAACGCGAGCAGCAGGTGAGGGAGGGGTGGCTGCCGCGTTGCATGCCACAATGAACTCGCAACTTTTAACTGTTTTTTTTTCACGTCGTCGTCGTCGTCGTCGTCTGTTTGCGATTTGTGAAAGCTTCTGCTTCTGCAGTCGAGGAAAATGAGTTTGCGCTTCGGCTTTTGAGACGCTTCTGAGAGGAGCCGCTTCTAGAGTTGGTCGGTCGTCACGGCTCACTAGGCGACCGCTGCTAACTTGGCCAACAGAGCAACAGTTCTCTCGGCAAACAATGCATAAATTGTGCGCAAAAAGGCCAAAGCGACATTTCCAACGACCAAAACGCGAAAGTAGTTCAAACTCTACCGCCAGATATGCAAATATAGACGACAGACTTTTTTCTTTACCAAAAAAAAAAACAGTACAAAAATACCCTGTCACCTCTGCGCATGCTGCCTGCCAGCCTAATTAAGTGCTCTTGGCCAGGCTAATTTCCAAATGAGCTATTGCCCAAGAAAAATGCCCAATAAATAATCGAATGCTGGAAATGACCCATAAAGATTTGATCAGCAAAAATATATTCAAACAACTTTAATTTAAAACGCATTTGAAGCTAATTTTTCCAACATTTATTTAACTTACTTTTTTCTCTTTTCTGTGTGTTGCAGGTAAGCAAAATATGGGGAACAAAATCAACTTTTACCTCCACAGCTGATCTTTCCGTTTACTCGTATTTTATTGCCATGTAAGTAGCACGATCATAAATCAGGCAACATCTGCACACCAACGGATTTAAGCGGAAATTAGGTGGTAGGGTGATGAGAGGGGGTAGAGAGAGGGGACTGCGGTCTATAGACTGGGCGGGAAGCCATTAAAACGCTTTGATGATGTCAATATTATTATGCAAAACCCTTCAGTGTTGGCGGACAGCATATTAAACGGATTTAGAAAACTTTTGAAATGGGTCAATAAGTAAAAGAAGTGAGCATAAGTTTAATTCTAGGACTTGAGATCTTCAAATCTTGCTGTTTCATATTTATATACATATTTGATATTTCTCAGCTTCAGTTTTTACCCATTAAAAAGCCCTTCCCGTTTTTCTCGAATTTTAAAAGATCTGCTTAACGTTGCCAAACAATTTGTCTCACAGCTTTGACAAATGTTCAAAGATTCATCAAAGTTTTACGAGTTTTCCCCTTTTTCTTGCGGCTCATCAGGCCCTGACTTTATGGCGGCAAATTTGCCATAAACCTTTTTTTTCGAAACAATTTTACGCATTTTACGTATAAATTAATGTGCTTTGGGGTCTTGGCGGTTGCCAGCTTTCAATGGCTATCAAATTTTGTGCAATGTTTTACAATATAAATAATTGGGCTTGTTATGAAATTAACATATATTTTGTTGACGACCTCCATCGAATTTTAGGTGGCGGTGGTGAAGGAGGGGGGGTTCTATATGTTGTTGTAGGACCCCTCGATATGTATCTTACGTTTTGACAGCTGCTGCGACCCGTTCTCGATTTTCAGTGTATACCGATCATTTGTCAAATCTTGTGTTGTTATTTTTTTTTTGCTTTTTTGTCTTTCTTTTTTGTCGAGATTGTCTTTTATCATTTTGCTTTGGCTGTCACCGCCCGCGGCTAGTCCGAATTTTAAGGGTCCAATTTTATTTGGGAATATATGTAAAGTAAATGGCTTTATAGTTTGTGAAAATTAATCAAAAATGAAAAAAAAAACTAATACCAGCTGGGCCCTTGCATAACATTAGTTGACTTTGTTTTGAGATATTTTATCTATGGATTTCTTTTGTTTTTGTGATTAATTTGCAAAGATAATACGATAGCTGACATTAAAATATCATTAGTAAAATGCGTTGAAGGTGTACGGATTATGCAAAAGAGACTCTGAAATAAAGATACTAAAGTGCGTCGTAGGTGTACGGATTATGCAAATGGAATCTCTCGAAAGATAGTGCTGGAGATATCAGATTTATGCGGCTTTGATTGGTGTGGCCTCTAGTTAAAAGTCCAGCAATCTGAATTAGCGGTAAATTCGCGATTTCTGGGAATGGTTTATTTGCAAGTCAGCGAGTTTCGCTCATACCTTTATGAAAATTTACTGATCCATTATTAAGATTATTTTAAATATTTTAAAATATTAAAACTAAAAATATCTCTTGTTATACTGTACAAATATTTCCCCATTTATCTATACACCAAAACAATGCTTGATTTGAGTTTATGACCATGTTAAGATCCGCTGATTAACACCTTAAGGTCAAAGACCTTCTGGGCAAAGATTCCTCGAAAAAGTCATGAGAATGCAATGTTCGATATTCTCCTACTATTATTTGCCAGGCATATTTCCTAGGCAAATGTTAATGCGCGAAATTCCAGGCGCCCAACACAATAACGAACAATTTAGCACCCACACAACTACAAAAACGAATACAGATACAGATAGAAATACACAGATACATTGTAGCTAACAATTAACGGCTCGCTTCCTGCAGTCAAGAGTCATAAAAATGCAGGCGCAGGAAAATTGCTTGAAAAACTTACACACAGTGCAACAAATGTTGCACAGCAGCATGCTGCCCAGCAACATATAATGTTGAGATACAAATTGAGTTCGCTTCGAACTTGTTTGAAGCGCGTTCGACTTGCAACTTGCAGCTTGTCTCTGTCTGTGTGTGTGTGTGCGTGTATCTGACGGATACGCGAACGCGCAGATAAACGCGCGTCAGGCCAACAGCAAAATGTATCTGCGCAGTGAGCGATGGCCTCAGTAACACGCGAGCGCTACTCAAATACAAACGTCGCCACGGACATCGAATGTCCGATTGAACGTTGAATCAAAAAACGCGCGCGCGTTTTTCGCCGCATTTTCTCAAGTATTTTTACACATACAAGAATATATATTTTCGTACATCTATATGTATAAATATTTTTGTCGCGGTTTTTCACACATTTCCAACACGTGCAAAATACATATAATATATATATATATATATATATATATCAATTGAAATGTGCAATGTGTCAATTTTAATGCATTTACCGGCATTTTTCTAATGTAAATATATATGACATATAATATAATAATAACTGTTGAAAAATAAGTGGAGTTCAAGTTGAATAAGAACGAAACGCCAGCATAAAAATTCCCTAGAAACACATACCAACATGCATACATACAGACAAAACACACTCACATAGATACAGATACTCACAACTGTAGAAAAGTGCATAAAATACAAAATATATTTCGAAAGAGAAGTTCAGGCGGCATTTCTGTTTGCTTGTGTTTGTGTTTGTTTGTTCTCACCCCAATCCAACGAGAACCAGTACGTGTATCTGTATCCGTGTATCTGTGAGCCCGCGTTGCAGCTGTATCCGTGCCGCTGTTGTTGTCGTGCTCGGTTCTGTATGCGTGCGCAAAACACTCGCACGAAATATATTAAACTAAAAACAAAAAGCAACAACAACAACAAAAAAAAAAAAAAGGTAAACTACCTACTTTGCCTGTCTTTGCGAAGCAGCCGCAAAAGTGTACGAAAAACATACCGAAAAAAAAGAACGCAAATCATATGCAACAACAAGGACCATATACCATTTATATATATATACTTGAGCTATATATACACAACGCAAGATTTCTTGAATCAAAGTCGTCTGCTCTGATTTACGGCCTCGTTTTGAGCACTTCCTCTTCATCGGCATCTTCATCTTCCTGCTGCCTGCATACACAACAACAACAAAAAGGGAAAAACATTAAGTTGAGCGCGCATCTTGTGGATACATTTTTGTTGTGCTGTGTTATTGTTTTGTCGATTACTCAACCGAATTGGATTTAAGCCACATTTGCCACAAACTTGGTATGTCTTGTTTTTTTATGACTTGTATTATTTGTATTAATATTCATATGTGAATATTTAGCAGATTGTTGAACAAAAAATTTGGCAGATTTTTTGCATGTGTTTTTTTTTAGCTCGATTTCATTTCTGTCTTTTTGGTTAGTTGAGTTTCGCGTATATGTATATACAATTATATTTCTTAGTTGCTAATAACTCGACTCGTGAGTGTTCTATATGTAGTTTGTCTGTCACTATATATATATATATAGTTGTGCTGTATATGTGTAAAAAGTCGTGTGTGCCGCGTTTTTAATTATAAAAGTGACAAAAAAGAGCACAGTATGTATATATTTCGGTGTATCTTTATCTACTTAAAGCGAAGCGGCAATTTAGACAGCAAAAAATAGCAGAAAAGGCCACAGCAGAGCCACTTAATTTACAGCATTTTTTTGTATCTTTTGAAATGGCATTTTTCTTAGGCAAATTGATTGTTATGCTGTATGCGAACTTTGTGCCTGACATTATCTACCATCTGAAGCAGTTTGGTTCGACATAAAGCATTGCTGCTTAGATTTTGAAATGTTTCTAGTTGCTGAAAAGCTGCACAGTTTAAGTGTTGAATACTAATTGGTACAACTGTATTAAAAATATTTAAGCAAATCTCAAGTCTAGAAAACTCTATAAGATTAAACTTCATTTTTTACTCACATATGTTGCAATCTTTGGTTTATTTTTTCTTGTGCAATAATTGATTTAAGCAGCTTTATTTAATTTTATCTCAACTTCAAAATCTGTTCGTAAAGCTAAACCTTTTTTTATATTTCTCACATATGTGCCAATCATTGATTTCTTTTGTAATTCGATAAACGCTTTCTGCGTAATTGTTGAGCTCTCGAGAAAATCGCCCCTCAGCTTAACCCTTAAGGCTGCCAGTGTCATAGCCGCAACCCCCAATCAAAATAATTTTATTGCGTGTTTTTGGTTTGCCGTACTTTAAACATCTGGCTTTAAGTAAATTTGCAACATCCTGTTGCACGTTGACAACATCCTTTGGTTGCCTGACTATCCTGCCATTAACAGCTGAGTAACCCTCAGACCTAGTGCCAGCAAACCCCTGCAGCCACCGCCCCCCGCAGTGGCTACAAAAACTTTTCTGCTATTTTCTTGCGTGCGAAACCCAATGTGAATCATAGCTCGCTGCAGCTGCTCACAAATGCCAGTTGCAGATACAGATACAGATACAGATACAAAAGTACACACAGCTTTTTTTTTTGTCTCATCTTATTTGCCTTCGTTTCATGACGATTCGTTATGTTTTGTTTTGTTTCGTTGGTTGCGTGTTTTGGGCCCCCGAAAATTGCCATGCGAGGGTTGCTTCAATTCATTGTGGTTGCTATTTTTATTGTTTATTGTTGTAGTTGTTGTTGTTGTTGTAGTCGTAGTTGTTGTCGTTATTGGCACAACAAAGCGCAGCAATTAAGTTTGATGGTCGTACCAACAACCTGCATGGCCAGCTGTATGAAGGTGTTTGTTGTAGTTTTTATACCCTTTCCCGAGAGGCATTAAAGTTTTTATTAGAATGTTTGACCAACTTATCTGTTTTAAATCCATCTTAAAGACATTTTAAAAATCATAAATGGCATTGCTTTAAAATTTGTTTTTACAACTAAATAAAAAAATGTTAAGCAATAAAAAATGTGAGAAAAGTAGTGAAAATTCAATTGTAAATGATCATTAAATACTTAAAGTTGTTTTATTGACTTTTATTTAATTTTAAAGAAATATAAAATTATTTTAAGAGAAAGTAACGATTATTGTTGTTATATATAAATGCTTGAAGAAAGTGCATATAAATGAATAGGTTCATAGCTACACTCAGAGAAAAAAAGGCTGTCTGCTTAGATCTTTCAAGCATTTTTCATCACACATACAAAAGAGCATATTAAATTCGTTTATCTAAAAGTAGAATGTATTTCTTATTTTTCCGAAATCGTCGTTAGTTATTGGGGGTTGTTTTGGGTCTAAAAACTTTAATCAAACGTTGGTCCGGCTTATTATCTGTAAGTGACGACGAGTGTTGATAGAGCCTGAACCCCTCGAAATGCGATTCATCGATTATTTTATTGCCTCTTCATCCACCCACACACACACGCACACACACACACGCACACACACACACGCACACAAATCTACACTCACAGATACAAATGTATTTTCCCAGCCCGCATGACAAACGTAATTGTTATGAGTTCTGTCGCTGCAAGCAATCTGTAGGCTCTGAACTTGTCACTCGTGCCACAAGTTGTTGCACTGAACCCAAACCCGAGTGATCACCTCATGCCTCGTTCCCCTCTCCATTCAAATGTTCTGCTCGGTAAACACACATTTTTATTTGGTATCTCAACTTGGCGCTTCCTTTTTGGCTACGTTTCGTTTCGTTGGGTTTTTCCCCTTTCGCTTTGTTGGTTCTTCACTAATTTTCGGACTCTACCTTTTCAACTTTATCAGCTGCTGTTTATCGCCGCTTCTTATTGAATTTCGGCTCAGTTCGTTGAGCTCTCTCTCTCCTTCTCTCTCTCTCTCTCTTTGGAAGATTCTCAGTTGTCTCCACGAAGATGCACGACAAACTCGTGCTGTTTTGGTCTCAGGTTCACAGTCCACAAAACTGAATTGATTTCGTGAAGTTTACGAAAAAACTTGTTTCTTATGTCTTTTGGGGTCCAAAACCCGTTTTAAGGACGTTCTGAGCCAGTCCAGTCCAGTCCAGTCCCAACTTTAACTTTGCATCTTGCATGCGCCTTCTCGTAATTCGCGTAAGTTTTTATGACTCATTTTGCCCTAGCCGGAGGTTAATGGGGCTATGTTGAAATTCCGGATACGTGCAAACAGATGTTGTTTATATAATTAAATAAAACTGAAGTCAGGCTTATGTTTCAGTATGTTAATTTATTTTTAAGTGCTCATAAAAATGATTTATAGCTTTAGCTAAACTACATTTGAAATATTTATTGATTAAACTAGCTTAACATAGTAAGAGTTTGATAGAGTTTTTAAAGCTATAAATGCTTCAAATACTGAACTTTTTTATTTTCTATATGCTAACCAAAGTTTAACAGTCGCAATCTTAAGTTGAAGTCTTGCTTCTATAAAGATTTCATTCTTTAAAATGTTTATCCATAAATGTGTAAAAAATGTTGGTACTTATTATAACTCTGCTGCAGCTTGAGCTGTCATTGGCTGCGGATAAGCATTATGTTGAACATTCCGCATATGGCAGATTCAATTAACGCATTAGATTCCACCCCCCTTTGCCAACCCCTCTGCCCCGCAACCCCTCATGATTGCTGTCTGCTAGAATGACAAACGCGCTTTTTCATTTGGCTGACAGTTTTTGCAACCACACACACACATGTGCAACACGTGCCGACCCCTTTGTAGTGGACCATTTTTGTAGTGTGGCGCAGCTGCAGCCTGCCTCAACTCATTTGCAGCGAGAATTTTCCCCGTTTTTCCAGCTGCCTTTGGGCCAGGCAAAAGTGCGGGCCAAATTAATGCAAACGTAATCATAAAAGTAAGTGGAAATAAATGCAGCGAGCAGCGCAATAAAAACAAATGATAAATTAAAGATACGAGCTGGAAATGAAGATAGATATAGGTATATATGATAAAGAGTGCGACAGAGACAGAAAGAGTGAAAGGGAGAGAGAGAGAGAGAGAGAGAGAAATAGTCATTAAGTTGCCACTTCAGTATTTTATGATCACACCACAAGGCAAACCAGTAAGAAAAATGACCAGTAGAATACAGGAAACAGGAATCTGAGTAGTAGTAGTAGAAACGGAAAAAAAGAGTTAGTCAGGAGAATTCCCGCTGCAGGCTGCAGTCTGCAGTCTGCGAAGAGACGGTTAATATTACTTAAATATCGGTGGCTTTAATGCTAGCCCAAAAGATTTATGAATATTGCGTGCCGCTGCTGACAGTCGCTTAGCCAAGTTGTTAATGAGATTTTCTTTATGGATTTCCGCATCTGGCCGCTCCCTATTGACACTGCTGCGTTTGCACATCATTATCAAACTTTTCTATTTGCACAGACAATAACAACAAAAAAATGGAAAATTGAAAAGCAAACATTTAAAATCTCACTTAAATCTCAACTGTTTGCACAGCCCGGCAATCTAATCTGAAATGCATAAATACGCCTAAACGTTAATTCGTTTAAGCCAGGCCCACATAGTAAATCACATTGACATTGAAATCTCGTCAGATACAGCTGATTTTGTTTTAAATTGCTTACAAATTCCAGAGCTGGTCAAACTCTCAAGCACAATGAAAAGTGAAATCTTGGCCGCTTAGCAGTTAAGTTTCTTTCTACCCCATGAAACACTTTTTTTTTCTTTTTCTTTTTGGAGGCTGGCCTCAAGAAAGCGATGGAAATTGAAGAGGGGGGGCAGATTGAAACTACAAATCAAATTAATAATCATGTGTCTTCAAAGGCAAAGAAGCAACTGCCAAGCAACCAAACTCGTGCCCCATTCAAATTGATGCTAGACGCCCCCATCAAAGAGGGCGCTACTGCCCACTGCTTCAATACGAATCCGATTGGAATTTGCGCGTGATTTCGGTTTTATGATACCCTGTACATGTAACAAATATGTGAGGTAGATTAAAGCTGTGGTAGTCTTAATTCGAGCAAAGAATCTTAAAGTTGGGTATTAGATACTTTTTATTCAAGACTTTTGATAACATTTTCAGTGCCCCTAAAATTGATAAATGTTTTTTTTTTTGATTATAGAAGAAACATTTAATATACAATTTTCTTGATTTTGTTTTGCATTATTTATATCTATATATATCTGATCATTAAACAGGGTATATTCTAGTCAAATACTTTTTTAACTTAAACTCGCTCAGTTGCTTTTGATGTGCTTTATTTTGTGGTCAGTGCCGCAATTCGGAGCGGCCTCATTGTTTTCGGGGGTAATGAGATTTTCTAAGTATGCTGAAAAGCGATTTGTTTTTCCTCGATTATTATTTTTCATTGCTGCTGTTGTGTGTTTATTTTCAACATTTATTTAAGTGCATTTTGAGTGGCGAGAAGCTCTAATAAGTTTTGTAAATGCATTAGGTTTTATTGAGCAAACGATGATCGGTATAATACCTGAGGTTGGTATTAGGTCCTAAGGATCGCTACCACATGCGAAGCTTGCTAAACTTGGGATTAGCTGGGATCACAAGTTTAAGCGACATTTAAGCTTTTTTATAATAGATCAATCGATAAAGAACTAAACAAAATTACTTAATTTTTAGGTCAGTTTGGTTTAGAAATTAAAATCAATTTTGTAGATTGTTTGACATGTGTAAATTTTGAAAGCTAAGCAAATGTTTTAACTGCCTTGCGAGCATCATTAATCATCGATCGTTGCCTACAACTTGAGTCTGCCCAGAAGCTTTATGATTTCCCAACTCAAATAGCCTTGGGGCTCGTTGGTTTTTTGTGTGTGTGTCGAGCACTAAATCGATTTATGGCTTGTCTTGAGCGCTATGTTCTGTAATTAGTAAAAAACTAAACTAGTTTTCTATCTGCAACGCAAAATGTTGACAAGGCAACATGGCAACACATGCCACATCGCAACATGGCAACATGGCAACATGTTGCCAATGCGACAAGTGTGTCGAGTTTTGTATTCTCTTTTTTTTTTTTATTATTTTTTTACCGAAGACGCAATCGCCAGTCAAAGTCGAGTGTTGACTGTTTGAGTTGAGTGTTGCAAAACGCGTTGCAGGCATTGCTGACAATTCCCGGTAACAGCTGAACGTGCAACTTTGCGACTGTTGCAGCTGCTCCTCCTCCTCCAGCCGAGTCCAGGCCAAGGCAATTGTTGGCGTCCAGTCTGCTCTGGATTTATAGCCGCGACGCGTCGCAACTTTGCTTCGTTTCATTTCGTTTTGTCGACGAACTGCTTTTTTTTTATATTTTTTACCCCCTCCGATTGGCGACTGTCGACTTTTGCCTCGCCTCGCTTTAACTTGGGGTCAATGGCATTTTCTTTACAGCAATTCTTGTTGCTGTTGCTGTTGTTGCTGTTCTCAGTTGTAAAACAACGAAGCGCGAATTATTATTTCAGTGAAGCGAAATGGAAAATGTTGTAATAATAAAGTGGCCAAGCGAGCCAAGCCCCACAGTCCCCAATAGATTACTTAGCTTACCTACCACCAGACTAGCCCATATGCTGGCTGATCCGATACACCACATTCAGCTAAGCTCAGCTAACTAAGCAACTAAGAAACTAAGAAACTAACAAACTTACATCACTCAGCCAAGACAAACATTTCCGTTAGCTAAACACGCAAACCTTCTACCAAAAAAAATAAAAAAAAATAGAAAGAACAGCAAAGGCAGAAGATTACACACCCTTTCAGATTTAATTATTAATTAATTATTAATTTAAAAAAGTCTTAAAATTAGTAAGAAATTGAGTATTTAGCAATTTTTCCTAAGGTAGCTATAGTAAAAACAGCAAATTTAATGGCATTATCAAGTTATCAGTTTGGTCGGAATATCTTGAAAAATAAAAAAGTTGTTCCTATAAGAACTCATCTTTAGAACGATAGATCCTATGGTAGATATAGGGATCTAATCCGGGGGACTTCTTTATTTTAACTGTCTTTAGCAATAAATATAAATATATCTCAAAGTTCATTCGGATAATTTCAAAACTGAGAGACAAGTTTCAATTCCTTTTAGTGCGTAACAAACTTCATGACTTAATTCAAATACCCATTACAAGTGTATAGAAACACTACTAAAAACCACTCAATTGTGTTGTGTTGGTTTGTGTTTAACCTTCTGCTTCTTGGAAACCAAATTAAATTTGTTCGTCTTGGGCTGTGGCTTTAATTGCAAATTGTTTAAGTCTGCTACAGAGTCTGACTACAACGACTTCAGATTGGCTGCAGCATTTAACAGCAGAGGAGCACAGATACAGATACAGATACGGATATAGCAACAGCCACAGATACATTTACAGATACAGCTACAGCTATAGATACAGCTACATATTCAATTACAGTTAGTGCAGTACTTCTTCTTCTGGTTAATTTTTTCTTTTTTTTTTTGACTTATTATATGTTCTCTTAAGTGATAAATTACTTACAATTTTTATCTAATCAGTTATTGCTGTTGCCGTTGTTGTTTTGGGGGGAAAGTGACGCCTCAGCACTGCACTTAATGATGAGTCAATTAACTTTATCTCGCTGTCTGTCTCTCTCGACTTCCCTGATTGCCAGCGGTCTGATTTCTATCTTTTGAAGAACGCAATTGAATTTAAGTAGCTCAAGCTTAAATTTTAATTGCGTGCTGCAGCTTTTTATAGCCAGCTGATAGCAGCTATCGCTTTTCGTCTGATAAAGTTGATAGTGAATCACTTAACAGGCAAATCTCAAGATAATTGCAAGCCAATATTTAGCTTATATTGCATTTATTTCAAGTTATCAGATTTATTTGTAATCAGAGAACCTCTGATTTTGTGCATTGATTATAATAAAATTATAAATGCTGGCTTCTGACTGCCTTTATAAATTTTAAACTGCCATAACCGATTTTAGTCTAGAATAATTCTACATTCACAGTTCAGAAACTCATTTTTTTGTCAAAAATCATGACATCAATGGTGACATGTGTGCTTTCAAGTCCTCAGAAATGTCCTTCCAAATCTTAAAACTGCTATAACTTTGCCAAAACTGATCCGATTTCAACTCCCGAGGACTTTTTGATCATGTTTTGTCATCCTTAGCAAGTCTACATTCAAAGTTCAGAAACTCATTATTTTCGGATTTGTAGTCAGAAATCATGACATCAATGGTAACGTGTAAGTTCTCAAGTTCCCAAAAAATGGGTTTCGAATCTTAAAACTGCCATAACTTTGCCAAAACTGAACCAATTTCAAATCCGATTTCAAGTCCGTAGAAGTGCGTGCCAAGA
The DNA here is from genome assembly GCA_035045305.1 of Drosophila maculinotata. Taxonomy (NCBI): domain Eukaryota; kingdom Metazoa; phylum Arthropoda; class Insecta; order Diptera; family Drosophilidae; genus Drosophila; species Drosophila maculinotata. Next base: position 13,919 of record JAWNPD010000464.1, read on the forward strand.
CTGAAATGAATGAACTTAATTGACTTTTTTACACAGTTCTTCTTTTTTTTTTAAAGATTTTCGATAAGATTTGCCTTTAAATTTATATTGTTTTTCCATCATATGCCACAGAACAAGTCCATTTCTTTCTAATTATGACATCTGACTGACATTTTGAATGTGCGTCAAAATAAACAAAAAAGTCTCTCTCTCACTTTCAAAGAGACTATCCATTAGTTCCTGTCAAACAGTTTGTGTGTGTGTGTGTGCTGCCACGCCCCTTCGCGCGCCCCCTTCCCTTCCCTTCTCTCTCATGTTAGTTAGCTGCCAGTTTTTATAGGCTCGCTTTGTTTTTAACATAAATTTCACTTTCAAGCAACAGATTTCTGGACTGTAGTGTCCGAAGGGGCGAGTTGAGTTCAGTGTGGTGCAGTTAATTGGTTTATCACGCACACGACTTGCACTTGGCACCACTTGCGGTGGGGCAGCTGCCAACTGAAAACTGGGTAGCCAACGTACCATGAGCCAAGTACTATATACATATACATACATATGTGAAAAACACTTTCGTTTCTTTCTGTTTCTTACAAAATACAAAATACGAAAAAAAAAAAAAAAAAAAACAGAAACGAAAGTGGCCCTTTTGGTTGGTTAGCTTGATTTTTCACAAGCGATAAGAAAAGCCGAAAGCACTTACAAAAGCTGGCAATGCGGTAACGCAGTTGCAGTTGTTACCAACTATGCAAAAAATACAAAAAAATAAAAAAGAGCTGCCAATTTCGTTGACTCTACCAGTTACGAGTCGGGAGTCAAAAGTCCGAGTATGAGTCCGAGTATTCATTATCACATCAGCTGTGGACTTTTGTACCTGCCCAATTTCAAGTTTCATTATTCATATGGAGTAATTAGCTCATTTTGACTTTAATATAATTATATACACTTTTGATAGCGCTGCTCTGTTTAATTTATATAATTTAGTAAAGCTGCCGTTTAAATTCTTTCTTTTGCATTCCAAGACAACTTTTTAATTTGGTTTTGATCCATAACCGCAAAGCAAGCTGCTGAAGGAAATATAATATTCAAGGCTCTTTTTTTTCAGATTCGAACTTTATCAAGATCTTCTGTTGTTCTGGTTATTTTATTGCATACACTCGGCTCTAAGTAACTGATAGCTTTTATCTGCCTTTTTCTTAACACCCTTGCTGGGAGTATTTATTATTTTTATAGACAACTTAAATGCTTTTCCTGTTGTATGCAATTATACTAATAACAATCATCATATACCCAATGATTTAATAAATTATTTAAGTGAGCAATATATAATAATTCGTGAGTTTACATTTAATGATTTTAGCTTTGTATAATAATATTAACTCTGTAAAGTTATAAACATTAAGTTTAAAATCTTTAGTGGTTTGAAGAGCAATTTCTTTACTAGAGTATTTCAACTTCGGCTCCTTGTAGACATCTTGTCTCTTGGAAAGCCAAGCAGCTCCTCCCTCACTGATCCTGCCTACAATTTTAACCCAACATATCAATTTGCCTCTGACTCGTAACCACAACAATGTTGTCTTCTTCTTCTTGGCTTGTCATAAGGCTGACAAGTTTCTTTAGCTTGTTGCCTCCTCTTTCAGCAAAAACAAAAAATAACCATACATCTTTTGGTTGCAATCTCTACTTTTGCCGCATGTGTCCGTTGTTTTTCTGTGCCCCCTGCTGCGACTGCATTTTGCATAAGTTTCTTGAGCTGCAAATGAAACAAAGACATCATCGATATCAAATGCCAGCTCTCCAGACTCTCTTTGTATGGCTTCCCTGCAAGTCAAGACTTGACTGCAACAACAACAACTGCCTTTGATGTCTGCATTATATAGTTTTTTTTTCTGGGTCAAAATGCAGCAGCTTACAGCTCAAGTTTTTAATTGATTATAAAGCGCTGATTAAAACTGACATAAAGTGTTGCCAAATTTTGACTAACATGCAAAGAGTACCATTAAATGCTTTAGCACGCGGCACACCTAGACATAAATCTGCTCCAAATTATAGACACCAATACTGCCCACAGTCTCAGACGTCCATTTGGTATATTTATTGATCACGCCAGTTTTGTAATATTCATTTTTTTTTTGGTCATTAAAAACCAACTAAAAATCGCAATGGGGCGGAGTTACGAGTTTTCACGTATTCATTAATTTTTTTTGGTTTTCAAATTAACGCTAGAGTTGGGAAAACCATTTATTTTGAATGAATGAAAACTTCGACAGTGAAAAGAAAAGCATTAAACAATGACTGCACAAAATAGTAAAATGTAAGTGACTGACTGACTGACGGATGGCCGCGATTGAATGAATGAATGATTGAATGAATGCAGCTTGGATTTTGGCCAGTTTCACACATGGACAGACGCGACTCAACAAAACTATTTTTGGCGGCCTTTTTGATTTGCTGCACAGAAATATTTTTTGGGAAATGCAATCAATGAAAGTAATATCGAAGCATTTGGTTTTTTTTTAATTGCCAGCCACGGCGATATTGATTTTTATTACCAGTTTGCCTAACGAGTATTCATAAAAGAGTTCGTGGCCTTAAGCCACAGTTATGTTTACATTTATATTTTGAAACCAATCGACTGTTTGCTCCAATAGACTACAAATGAGAAGAAAAGTTATTAGTCCGTGGCTAACAAAATATGCAAAAGTTTCCACGTTAAAGTGGAATTTTCAAATAAAAAAGCTATAAATATTGTCTTTATTTGTTTGACGAAGTTTCACAATTTTCCTCCACTTTCCTCCACTTAATAAAATAATTTTCCAGTACCTTAACTAACAAAGCAAGTTATGTTAATATTATATATATATATATTGTATGTAGAACAGGTTTTCAATATAACATTAAATTAATTTAAATTTCTTGTATGAACAAAGTGGCATAAAGAATTCTCAGCATAGTGATTCTTAAAGATATAATGTTATTTACCTTAAGTTGCTGCATCAAAACGTGGAATATTTAAGTGCCTGAATCATAGGAATGATGCATATATTTATTTATATATTTATCTCTAGTGTGCACTCACTGAAAAGCTCTAAAACAATACGAGAACTCATTTTGTAGGCGTTGTTTTATTATTATTTTTATCATTTGTTGGAAAACAAATTTACTTTAACGTCGCTGCTATCAACAATTTGCTCTGCATTAATTAAATTAGTATAAAATGTATGCATTGTGTGGCATTCTCATAAAAACCACTTCGTCTATAAAATTCTACTCAACTTTTGTCCCAAAACCAAGACCCAAAGACCTTTCCCCTTTTTAATGGACTTTTTATACGCTAAATCCATTAAAAATGGGAAAAAGGGTATAATGGCTTTGTGCAAAAGTATGTAACAGGTGTAAGGAATCATCTCCGACCCCATAAAGTATAGTTATTCTTGATCACTATCCATAGCCGAGTCGATATAGCCATGTCCGTCTGGCTGTCCTCTGTATGAACGCGCTGATCTCAGAGACTACAAAAGCTAGAGACTTCATATTTCGTATAGTTTTTTATACTAATTGAGACACCCACAATCAATTAAAGGTAAACATTTCAAGATTTTTTTTTTTGAAAAATCAAAATTTGTAAGGGTCCCCCCTTATGCTTTTTTTCCAAAAAATCCGAAAAATAATTTTTTTCAAAAATTCATAAACTTGAGATGTAGATTCAAACTAGATGCCAAATAATGATCAAAATGGCCTTGGGATTAAAAATCGGTTGAGTTTTGACAAAGTTGTGGCAGTTTGAAGTCTGAGAGATCATTTATAAGGAACTTTTCGTTGTTTGGGAACATAACAAGTCAATTTTTTTGTCACTTTTGGCGTGATTTTTGACAGAAAAATTAACTACCTTAAAATTACTTTTCGTATAGTTTTTTATACTAATTGAGACACCCACAATCAATTTAACGTAAAATTTCAAGATTTTTTTTTTTGAAATATCAAAATTGGTAATGGTCCCCCCTTATGCTTTTTTCCCAAAAAAAATCCAAAATTTAATTTTTTCAAAAATTCATAAACTTGAGATGTAGATTCAAACTAGATGCCAAATAATGATCAAAATGGCCAAGGGATCAAAAATCGGTTGAGTTTTGACAAAGTTGTGGCAGTTTGAAGTCTGGGAAGGTCATTTATAAGGAACTTTTCGTTGTTTGGGAACTTAACAAGTCAATTTTTTTGTCACTTTTGGCGTGATTTTTGACAGAAAAATGAAACACCACAAAATCACTTTTCGTATAGTTTTTTATACTAATTGAGACATCCACAATCAATTAAACGTAAATTTTCAAGATTCTATTTTTTGAAAAATCAAAATTTGTAAGGGTCCCCCCTTATGCTTTTTTCGCAAAAAATCCAAAATTTAATTTTTTTTTAAAAATATATAAACTTCAGATGTAGATTCAAACTAGATGCCAAAAAATGATCAAAATGGCCAAGGGATTAAAAATCGGTTGAGTTTTGACAAAGTTGTGGCAGTTTGAAGTCTGGGAAGGTCATTTATAAGAATCTTTTCGTTGTTTCGGCACTTTACAAGACCATTTTTATACCCTGATCCCATTAAAAATGTGAAAAAAGGTCACGATTTTTGAGAGTTTTACGAGCTGACAAACATAAAACTAATAAAATTCTGTACTCTTTTCTTTCTCTTTGCAGGTAAGAAACATATTTTAAAACTGCCCAAAAAAGATTTTTTCCAAAAATGTTGTAAGTATTTTTGTAATTTGTGTAATTGTCGAAAACTGAACATTGGCCATTAATGTTGTTTTTTTTTTATTTGTTGGCCAAGCCTTTTGGCTGCCTGACACAAAACCGCAACAAATTCCAAAGAAATAATTTTTTTTTTCTTTTATATTTTATTTTTGCTTTTGTGTGTTTGGCTTAATTTGTGCGGCTTAAATGGTTATCGATACTAGCTGCAGTTGCAGTTATGAAGTTGCCAATGCATTTGGCTTTAACAAATCTGTGAGCATTATGTGATTATATGATGATTGTTGGACAGGAGAACGGGCAGGGGGAGGGGTAGGGGGAGCGGGAGGGGTCTGCGGTCCATGCAATTGTCTGCATTGCTCTGCGTGTCCCAAATGAGCCCGCAGATCGTTTGTTGCCTTTTGCCAAATGCCGCCACGGAAAGTTGCACAAGCCACAAATGTCGATGTCTTAACTGTAACTGTAACTGTAACCAGTACCAATATATATGGTTATTTTAATGCCCAGACTGGCAATTCCAGAGCGATTTGCGTGCCGAATATTCAGGCAAATATGCATAATGAATGGCTTTAAAAATCTAATTAGACAACGGCATTGTTAGCTCTCAGTTATGGCCATAAAACTGGCGCAAAAAGAAAAAAGGCTCAGAACGTGCTTAGTTGTATAGAGTATGACTGAGGTCTGCTTTGGAAAGTCGCCAGTTCCGGGGCTGGATTTCGTGTTTCGCAAATGAAACAATAAAATCAGCTAAAACCAAGGGGGGTAGTAAAGGGTGGGGCAGGGAAGGGTATGGGAGCGCATCTATGCCACAAAGCACGCGCACTTGTTGTTGTTGTTGTTGTTGCTGTTGTAGCTGTAAATGTCTGATGAGGCCAACTTAATTATACCGTTGCACAGATCTCTTTGTTTTGGTTTGCTTTTTTTTTGGCCACACGTTTACCTCATTTGCAAATCGCGGCTTTTTCAAAAGGGCCAAGACTCGGCGCCAAGGGGAGTGGGAAAGGGAGAAAAGGAGAAACAATACCTACGAACGCTTGCACAAAGAGAGATTGTGCCATTTTAGCCAACGTCAACTTAAGCGCTTTAATTGCTACTTCATGACTCGACAAAGTGCTGCAGTGCAGGGCAAAGTTTTAGAAACGGTATCAGCTTGTTAATATAATTAAGAGTGGCACTAGCTTAAGTAAGGCAGGTCTTTAGAAAATAGAGAAATACTTGGTACTACAATAGAGTTTACTAGGAATAACTATGAGCTCATAGTGTACCTTAACAATTTCCTGTATTTAATCACAGCAAACCTTAAAAAAGTATTAACAAAAACTTATCTAAAACCAACACATTTTGTGTAAATGCAATTCACTGTGGAAATCACATTGAGTACACACTCCTAACACTCTGAAAATGGCTCGTTGAACACCTGCCTTTGGTCACATACTGCATAAAAAATATATATATGTTCATGCCACAAAAGCAACGCCCACAAGTGCAACATTTATCAAAATGCTTTTGCTGTCGACTAATGCCCTTATATAGGGCCTTATTATATGGTGATATATGTGACAGGGGAGGGTGTCACGAATGCAGCTGATAAGAATAAAAGAGAAGCCGACTTCGCTTTGTTTATACCCTCATTAATTGACCATATGGCATACGTAATTTGCCTGACCAGCCCTGACAAGTGTTGTGTGTGCAGCCGTCAAAGTTTTCCAACCAGTTGCCTCAGCAAATTTCCCAACTATAATACATAATTTATATGTAAGCTAAGCACTTAAATTATGACAAAAAAATAAAGCACAAACTGCGACCGGAAACCGCAAACGAAGTCTACCGCTCTCAAAGCGTAACGAAATGAGAGCCAACGGTTTTAATTTGGAGAATTATCTATCCATGTTGTAGTACTCGCTGGAACTTGCTATGGAGCTTGAAACTCCATGACAACATTAACAGCAATTGCAATTAACCCACTTTGTTTTTGTGCTCAGCCACAGCAACAAAATAGCATTAATTTTATGCCACATAACCTGACCAACAGCTGAAACAAATTAAAAAATCATATAAAAAACAATAAACTAAAAAACCGCCATTAAGCGTGAAATTCATCCTGTAATTTGGAATATGTGTTCTAAAATGGGGAAAAGATTTTATATGACATACATTTGAAAATAAAGTTGTTTCCCTTTTTTTTTGTTGTATTCAATTAAATGTAGCTGTTTCCCGCTAAAGATCAAAGTAATAAGTGTAGGTTATTAGTTTTGTAGCTGGAAATTACACATAAAACATAATTGTTATAATAATAATTGCAATTAAAGTAAAATGCTTTTATGGCGTTCATAATATTTGTATGCCAAATTATATTGTAATAATAATACAATTTTAAATTTGTGGCTGCAAAATTTTATTAATGCAATATTCTGAAAGCATTAATCATTGCTATGATAAAAGTATTTATTATTTATATTATGTATAGTTTAAAGTTTCAAGCCCGTATCCTTCTAGTTTAGTTCTTTTTAATGACAGTTTGACAAGTCATCTACCGAGAACGTCAATTTCATATTTATTTATGTATGTACATGACATTTTCATTTGTCTTTATGCCATATGCCAGCGCTCTCAGTCTATTGTTTTTATAGTTTCGCATACATTTTCTGTCATTCCTCTTTTGATGGAAACTTGGCCGTTCCCCTCACAAACTCACATACTCAGAGACCCAGTTAGGGTCAAGTGTAAGCTGACGATACCAAAACCAACCCACAGCACATGCTATTCCTGTTCTCATTCACATTCACATTTCCATTCGCATTCTCATTCTCATTCCCATTCCTATTTCCATTCCCATTTCAATTTTCCAGTAATAGTTTCGTTCCATTGAGTGATCTCTCACTCCAGAGTAAAAACTCATAATTTTCCACCCAAACTAAAAACAATTTCCTTTTATGGTTATTTTGTTTTTACAACATTGCGTTCTACTGAAGTTTTCACCATGTTTCTGCTGAAAATTTCATAATTTTTCATATTAAATTTTTCGTTGTTGTGGGTAGAGTTCATTGGCGCCTTTGACTATGCATTTAATTACCATGGCGAATGCCGCTGCAGATGCGTGTCCAGCTAAAAGCCAGAGACGCCCCCAACGAATATGAAATGGCTTTTGACGCTGCTGACCTTCGCTAATGGCAGAGTAGCTGCAAAACCGAGATCGAGACGGAGCCGGGGGACAAGTTCAACGGAAGCCACCAAAGAAATTTTTCTACACTCAACACTAGTGTTTTTTTTTTTTTTTTTTTTTTTTTTTTTTTGAGAAACCGGGTATTTACAACATTGCGTAGTGTGTTTTGCTGCTTGTAGCTGTTGCACCCTCCTTCCCACTGGCGTTTTGCATTTTGCACAGATGTCTTGATGGTGATAACCCCGAAAGCCCGAACCCGAACCCAAACCCAAACCCCAAAAAAAAAAACCGCAACGCGCGCCTTCTCTTGGTAAAAGTGACAGAAGCAGCAGACAACTAAAGAAACAACTGCAGCCAAGCAATGAAATGTAATGTTTTTGTTTTTATATACACTTGCAGCCTGGGCAATATAATTTTCTCATGAGAAGAAACATCTCTCCCATATATATATATATATATTTTTGATCAATATTAACTTCTGTGCTAACCATTCAATCAGTTTTAAATCTTGATGAAACTTTGACCATATTCGTATTTTTGATACAGTCTGTACATATGTCGGTTTAGTTTCCAAGATATCTTAACCAAACTTACCAGTGACAAATGTTATTATGTTGTTCACATTAATGCGAAATATTTTTCACATCAAACTACAATATCCTATAACTCACATAGGAACAATTGGTAATAAAGCAGGTTCTGGTATGCAAAACTTTTTTGTTATTCAACATAGTTTTATCAAACTCAATATAGTAGTGTGTTATTATACTCTTAACATTCTGGCAAAAACTGGCTAACATCAGAATATTATATCTACCTAAATCTATAGAAATAATCGTTAGCACTTTTATATTAATATTAAAATTTAGCAAGTGGACTTTAATCTGCAAGTGTATAAAGTAGTCGGGGTCTGATGCCAGCTTTTCCACTTGTTGTTTGTATTTTTGCTAGTATTTATTTTTGTTAGTCCCCTCGGCAAGTCGGGTCTATGTCGCAGTTGTACAGCTTATCGCTGTGGGGCCATCTGTGCGGGGCCAACAGAGCCGTAAAGAAATTAATTCGCCTAACCCTGTCGACACCTAACACAAGGCTAAGCTAAGGCTAGCACCACTGAATTGCACCACAGCACCACAGCACAGCACCCACCACTGCACCACACACGACTGACTTGTGAAGAAGACTCTGCTGTGAGGCTTTCACTCTAGCCATCTCTTTTGCTCATCCACTTTCCCAGCAAATTCTGGAGGTCGCATCAATTTCGTGCCTTGCACTTTTGACTGACTTATGCAAATACTTGATGGCAAGGTTCGTCAAAAACAAAAAAAAAGACGGGGGTTAACTGCTTACAATGACTGAGCCAAGCTGCCTAATTATGCAAAGCAGCTTAAGCAACGCAATGTCTTTAACCAGGGCCAAAAGGAAGCCAAACTTGGGCAAACTTGGCCAAACGTGGCCAAACGCCCTCACTTTGCATAATTGACGAGCGATATTTGATCAAATAACAAAAAAAAATAACCCCCGGAAATTCCACAAACTGAGTTGTGAATTGCGTTCGCCTTTTGCCAAATTGTGTTTGCATGCCCCATTAAAAACTATGTGTTGGAAAGTGCAGCAAAGTGCGGAAATGCAAAAAAAAAAAGAAAAACGAAATAGTTTGCAACTAGTGTGAAAAACTTGAAAATATTTCATGTCCGTTCGCTGAATAAACAAAGGCAGACAAACGCTGAAGCAGCAGAAGAATGTACGTGAAATAATAATATGAGGCGCAATGGTTCCGGACGAATGGGCAGAAGTGCACTGAAAGAAATTGCTAAGTGAAAGGGGGAAAAAAATATAAAAAATTTTAAAAATGCATCTAAATCAGACAGCTTAAAAACTTATTTAAAAAATTATTTTTTTTTTAAAATAATGAAAATTTTATTAATTTTACAAATTTTAAAAATATTAATATCAATTCAAAAATTTGGTACAACATTTTTTTTTTAAATTTGAGTGTTGTGTTTTTTAGAAGTACTTAATTATCCACACAAATTTGGGCTCAGTGTAGCCAAACAGACAGACTTTTTAGCCAGAACTTCTTTCCGACCTGGAACACTTTAGTGTCGAAACTTCTCAGTGCGTAAATTGCAAGTTGCATGAAAAACTAGCTGACATGCAGGTGTGCAGTGCCTCAAAGTGACAGGTGAGAGAAGTTTCTGGAAGAGGGGGCGTGTCTAGTTGTGGCTAAATGGTTGCGAAACAGGAGATAGAGGGAGAGAGAGAAAGGGGGACAGAGAGATGCACTTGAAGAAGAAGAAAACTCGCAAATTGTGTGGCATTTGGACAGCTCATTTGCCGGGCAGACTGACATTTAACCCGCGATTTGCAGAAGATACGCAGAGCAATTTAAACCCGGAGGGGTTTGGATTACAGTTGAGTCTGTGGCTGTGCCTAGAACATGGCATTAGTGGCGTCTTAAGTGGCGGGTGCATGGGATAATTTTTCATTGCCGCTACCGAATTGTAGAGCGCTCACTAACAATCTCACCGTTCAGTTGGGCAATTTTTTGATAATCTGCAGGAAATGCAGCAAAGACACGCTTCAATTTTCACACTCTTTTTGGTTCAATGATTGGCGATCAGCGTCGAAAGCTGGGGCCAATTGTTTCCGGTTGCAGTTGGGTGTCACTGCTGAGAATCTCAGTGAACGTGACCAGAGATTGGAGCTGCGAAATCCCCAACTCCAGACGCTGAACTGGCTCTACAATTACGCCAACAACAATTGTTCAACAGCAATTGCAATTAGAGTTTGATTTCGAGTTGCTCGCCTGGCATTTGTATAACTGTAAATTTGGGGCGTGGTCAACTCCATTTGGGGGCTAGAAATTGCAGTGCTGTCAACTCTGCAGCCTGCCCACCTGCCAAGCTCTCACCTGTATATTTTTTTCCCCCAATATTTTTGGGTAATTGAAATTGTTTGCTATAATTATTTTTCAGGTTTGAACTCTGCACATAATTAAAATTAATGAAGAAAACATAAACCACAAAATGCAATTAAAAGCTGGCGAAATTTATACAGCCCATATATTATTATTTTGGGGGGGTGCAGTCAATTTAGAGTCGAAAAAATTGTGGGCGTCTCTCACAAGTACTCGACGTTCTGTTAGCTTTCACCTCCATAGAAAGCTCATCATCATTACAAATTGCTTGAACTGTGTGGCTGCCTCACCTGGAGGCAAAAGATATCGCAGCTGAACATCTATTACAATTCGCTCTATCGCGATGCTCTTGAATTACAAATACTTTTCAAAGCAAATATAAAGATTGAACCTCGGTTTGATGAGGCAAATAAAAATGATGATGAGTTTTTTCTTTTTATGGGTGCGGCTTTTTTTTTTCATATATTTTTTGGGTTTGTCTGCGGGTCTTTCGGTTGTGTCTAAGTGACTTTTGTCTCAAGTTTAAGGCGCCAATAACATTTAAAACATTTAACTGGCAATAGGTTAAAGTAATTTACATTGGATAAGTCAACATTGAATGGCTTTGATTTGTGGGCTGCATTTAAATGCGGTTCGATTTTACACAGGAAAGAAAGTTTAGTTTCAATTTTCCACTTTAACACTGTACCCACATCGTTAATTTCGTTTATTGTTTGATTGCCCACTCGGTGGAAGTCCTTTAAGCCTTTTCCCATTATAAAGACATCAACACTCAAATGCATCAATTGAGATGCAATCCAAGAAAATCGTCACGCAAGCAAAACAGCTTCCCCCCAGCGAAATGACAAAGTCATGGCATCTTCAACAGCTGCAAATTCAGCTGCAGTTGCATGTGGCAAGCTGATTGTTGCCGGTTGTATGTTGCTTGTTGCTTGTGGGTGAGCGTTGAAAACTTTATTGCGCCTGTTATCACATTCGATTTGAACAGCGCGGGGAGAAAGCCGAGATTAATTTGCTTCGAACCCTAACATTTATGCAATTCCCTGTGTGGGTGTCAAATCCAATACCAATAGGGAATCTTAGAAACAAACTCTCCGAAACAATGGATTGGAAACATGTGCCGTTCCCTCCTCTGCTGGCTTGTTTCGAAAATCATTTAAAAATAATTAAGCTCATGTTTGTTTTTTCAATTGGGGAGCAGCAGCCCACGTTGCTGATCTCTGGCAAATGATTTTGTTAAAATATCAAATTATTTACTTTGCTGTTGGGGCTTGACATATCTGTGTGTAGCTCAGCTCTAGGGCTTAGGGTTACCGTTGAGGATGCGTGGGGGGGTAGTTGCAGCAATAAATCAAAATGCAACGGAAATGTACAAAGCGAAATACGATCTTGTGTTACACATAAAGATATCCAATTTCGATAGATATAATTATGTGAATGATTTGTTATTGCTGTTGGGTGGAATTAATGTAAGGAAAAGTTAATGAATTCTGTAAATTAGTGGATCAGTAATGAAAGCATTTATCGTTAAGGATAAATCAATTTTAAGGGGTTATTCTGAATAACAATCCACATCCTAAAATAATCCTATAGATTTATTTACTTTATATAATACATGTCAGTCATTAGAGCTCTTTGAATTTGTATATTAAAATATTTAAATTTATTTTTTAGAGTATTCCCTAGTTGCTCACTTTGCTTGCCACTTATTATATTTGTAAATACTTTGCCACCCGCCGATTTATCATCAGCTGCTGTTAATTTTGTTGTTGTTGTTGCTGTTGCTGTTGCTACTTTTGACACTTGTCCATTGAGATGACAACACAAATTTCAATTACAATTCGCGCACCTTTGACACCACATTTTTGGGCACTGACAAAACTTTAAAGTGGTTAACTGCTAAACAGTTGGAGTCGCAGTCGCAGTTGGAGTCGAAGCTGGAGCTGTAGCCAAAAGTTAACCGCTGCGCAAATTAGCCAGCAAGTGATCGGCTGGCAACATGTTGCTGGCGCAGCATGTTGCTGAAAGTTGCCAGTTGCAAATGGCAATTGTGAATTGGCAATTGCAATTGCAATTGCAATTGCTGTAGTTGTAGCATTTGTTTTTTTTTTGTTTTTCCGATTTTTCTTCTTTCGCATGCCAAATGATATCGGCGCTAATAATTTATGAGTTTTAATTTGCCACTTGTACAAGATTTATGGCAATATGAAAATTGAAATGCAATCAAAAATATTATGTTAACCTCTGACCACAGTCGCAAAATTATTGAAAACCGAATGCTGTCACACGAACAACTGTTGGCCAAAATATGGCACATAAATCAGTTATAGTATGACAGTTTTAGCGCCCTTTAGCCGCTGTAGTTTTCACTGCTAAAATAATAAAATGAAAGAAATTGATTGACAAGCCATGAAATTGCATTATTTGCTGCTCCTGGCGCTGACAATTTGTAAATTAACATTTTTTGAGCTTAGAAAGTTTTAGGTTTATTGTTTTCCTGAACTTTGACCCAGTCGCTGTTGCCTGGGCGCGTGGAGTCCTTTTGCAGTGTCCTGCAACAATTGAAATTTCTTGCTTATCATTTGGCTTCGATATCCAGCAGCGTTGCTGCCATGCATGAATGGCATTTTAGTCAGACTGTGTTGCAACATGCAAATATGAACATGACAACAAACTTCCAAATCCCCTGCACCCCCTCTGCTTCTCTCGCTGCTCTGCCACAACAGCTTGCGATGCCACCCAAGCGAATGCATTTCCTATTTGCGGCCTTGGCTTCCTTCCTCTTCACCATTTTTCTATTGTTGCTATTTTCCATGTTGTGTTTGCATAAACATTTTGCATTTTCCTTAGTTTCTTTTTGTTTATTACCAACGCCTCGACTGAAGATTTATTTGCCCGGAGTTCCTCTTGGCCTCGCTATGATGTCTTTCTCAGCTCAGCTTCGACTCGTGCAACAATAAATTTGAAATGTTTTGGCTTTCTGGTAGCCGTTGAAGCGCAACAAAAAGACCTGTAAGTAAACATTCGGAAACGTGCCATGAATTGAATATGGGTGCATTGAGAATTAACCAAGATTTACCAAGAGGAGTGAAGGCATAAAAAAGTTATATACATATATTTGAAGAGTTTATCAAACTAAAACAAGTAAGAGTGCTCTAGTCGAGAGTGCCCGACTAGGAGATACCCTGATCCAAGGTCTTACATTCATTGAAGTTATTTATCTGCATTCATACATAGAAACACACACACACATATACAAACAAAAGCTGCTGGCTACGCGCGTCATACATTTGCTTTGCTTCTTCTTCTTCCTTTGGCACCAAACTATGTTACATTGATTCGTTAATAACTTCTTTGTTTATTGTCCGATCGTAATGAAATTTGTAGGACACAAAGATGATAAATGTGAGACTATGTAAAATCCGAAGGTCATACCTCTTAAAATACGTATTTTTCGATTTCTTGGAGATCGGGGAGGGGTATCCAAAAAATGGAAACGCATTTAACCTCTGTATACTATTGGAGAGTATATGTACCAAATTTGGTGACTCTACGTCTTATAACTTTTAAGCTATACCTTAAAAACACTGTTTTGGAAACTTAATTTATCGATAACTTTTGAAAGGATTGAGATATTGAAAAAAAAATGATGAGTTTGTTTAGAACTGGCAGTACAGTAACTTAAACCTGAATATAAAGTTTCTAGCTTTTATGACTTTCAAGTTATGCCCGAAAAACACTTGTCTGAAATCGATATTTATCGATAACTTTTGAACGGAATGAGATATCGAAAAAAAATGATAAACTTGTATCGTCCCGCCACTACGAGAACTTATATTTCAAATTTGAAGTCTCTAGCTTTTGTAGTCTCTGAGAAACACGCGTTCATACAGACGGACAGACGGACATGGCTATATCGACTCGGCTATTGATACTGATCAAGAATATATATACTTTATGGGGTCGGAGATGCTTCCTTATGCCTGTTACATACTTTTGCACAAAACCATTATACCCCTTTTTCCCATTTTTAATGGGATCAGGGTATAAATAGAACATAAGTTGTGGGTATCTTCTCAGAGAAAAACTTTTAGTTAGTAGGTAGGTTTGTTAGTTTCAAGAGAGAATTTAAAATGTAGTACACCTAGTAAACTGACCTTTTAGTTAAGCTTTCATTATAAAAATTAGATTATATTTATTTGTAACAAAGTCTTGTCATATCTAATAGCGCAATTTAGCAGTGCATTAGTTATCTTATCGATTTCAGCGTTATCTTCCTCAATATACCATATTAATTTTACCTTATTATCACAATTCACTGATTTATGGTACTAATTAATGCACTCTGGCAAACTGCGCTTCCTCTATTTTTAGCTTATCAGCTCTACGCTGTCAATAATAGGGCCAACTCTATATATATACTATATATGCTTTATCGATATTCGATGTTATCGCCGTATCAACAATGTCAACAATGCCATATTGAAAGCACTTTCCAAGCATTCACCAATCACTTTTTTTTTGGGGTCATAGAAAAAGTAAAAAAAAAACTGAAAAAAAAACACAGACTGCATTTTGTGTCGCGTGTCACGACACTCCCCCCTCTCTCTCTCTCTCTCTCTCTCTTTATCTGTCTTTCTCTTTCTCACTCTCTCTCTGTCTGCTGTTCTGCAAACGCCCACAAAGAAAATGTCATGCACCATTGCCACATGCACAGAGCCAGAAAATTGGGTGAAAATCTTATTTTCCTTTCCGCTGTTGTTTTTGGTTGTGGCGAGTCAACAATTTTCCAGTCATACATAAATTGTATATGGCTAGAAAAGCGCTTTTCTCGTCGTCTATTCAATTAGCATAACAAACTATATGCATGCTTCCTTCCCCTCTGCACCTACCCCCCACTCAACACCCACTCTTGAAAATTCTGATACGGCGCCCATTTTTTTTTATAGGCTTACTGAAATAGGAATTAGTTTTTCCCATATCGGGGCATAAGTTTTTGTTGTTCTGGCGCTTTTCAGCTGTCAATTTGTAGATTTCCTTGAAATGTTTGTGGCTTGCGTGACTTGTTGTTGTTGTTTCTGTTGTGGCATCTGGCGATTATTTGGCTGCCAAGTGTGGCCAAACATTTCACTTTGCATTGTGCCCCCGAAAACAAATCATCATGCGTGTTGTCAAACTTGTCGCTCTACAAGATCTTTTAAGAAACTCAAAGCGCGTCCCTATTTAGTCATAAATTATATATTTATAGAAACAAACTGTCGATGCTTCAGTCGGCAAAGTGGTTTTCGGGTGTCCATAAATTTTTCAAGCTTTGAAGTGCACATTTGATGATGTCGCCAAAAACTATGCCACTTATACTCATACTATAGCTATATATATACGTCTATATAACTGACTAACTCTATATTTCGCTTTCTTTCTTTCTTTCTAGGTAAGAATCATGCATACAATGTTTAAGATCTGTGATCTGTTGTGGGCTGGGCACACACATGTGTTGCGTAAGTTTTTCCCGCTATGTATATGTGGTTTTTCTTTTGTATATTTTCGGCTAGTTTTGCTTGCTTCCGCAATTAAAGTTGCCATTTCTCATCGCCATTTTACACTAGTCATAACGTTTGCAGTTTTGCAGTTTGCCATTGCGTGCAAATTTCAATTTTTCATGGCAATTTCGACGGGCAGCAAAGCATTTTTCGCCAGCCGTTCAATAAAACCAAAATGGAACCAAGATTAAGATATGTTTGTGGCCATACATCAAATACTCGAAAACTCTTGTGCTGGCTACTGCACTGTAGCCTATTATACCTACTCCCCTCATACTCCTCTCTTAAGTCTCCTCATTTTAAACTGCATCTCAGGGTCTGTCACTCGTTGCGAAATTAACGATTTGCAATTAACATTCATTCATTCGCTTTCACTCATCTTTTTGAGTGCACATTTTTCGTTTTGTTTCGTTATGAGCGCAATTTCTTAATTGCATTTATTTGTTCGATTTTATGCGGCACTTTCGCATTTTTGTTTTAGTTTGGTTTATTAACTAATTAGTTTGTTATATGCCAAATAATCGATTTTAAACAGTTGCATTTCTTCGAGTTGACCTTCAATCTTTATTAAATCCCCTTGCATTTTGTTACTAATTTTCATTTAAGGTATATAAATCTGCTCTATGATTTCCTACCTTTATTTATATTATTCATTAAAAAGATTACTTTCAGAATAAATCGAAGATATTTTATAAATGTTTACGATCTTTTTATAGCACTCATTTTCATTCTTTGAAGATTCACATAATTTCCCAGTTTAAGTTTTCCAATATTGTCAGTACTTGATCAACTTAGCTAAAGATCTTGTACTCTTCGTACATTTATCTTACCTTCCCAGGCTTCAATCAAGCTATTATGCCACGTCTATACTCTTTGCCCCCCCCTTAACTACCTACTCCTTTCCCATAGTCTTCTATTGCTGTTCATTTAATTAGCTAATTACGCATACCAGTAAGCAATTCCAACGTATCTTGGCAATCTCTTCGCAGATAACTTTTATTATTAGCAAATGTTGCTCGATCGATCCAATCATCATCATCGTCATCATCATGATCATTATCAGCATTAAGCAAGCAATTACTTTTGATAAAATTGAACATTTAGTGGCAGCCACAAACCTTCAACTTCTGCTGCAGCAACATTTAGTTGCATTTGCCAGATATAAACAGAAAATCTCTTTGATGAAAAAGATGCGCCCGATTGCAGAGCATATTGAACTGATGTTGCCTTTCTTGTTCCTGTCCCCCCTGCCCCTCGCTGTCTGCCCCTGTCCTGCTGTCTGCCGCTGTCGCTCGCTCTTTGGACTGCTGTCAGATTGTATATCGCCGATTCGATTGCACCCGACTCTCAGCAACTATGCAACTCTGCAACTCTTCGACTGCAACTGCAACTCTGCAACTGCAACTCTTCGACTCTCGCTTGTCCGGCTGTCTGTCAAAAGGCAAAAAGTGCATTTGGAATATTGAAAACAATTCGTTGTTGTATGTTTCTTTTGGTTGTTGTGTGTTTTTTGTTTGTCTTCCGGCAATGTTACAATGTTTTTGTTGCATCAGTTTCAGTTTTGTTTGCTGTCATTCGATTTTGGACTTTTTGCTATACCCTGTAAGCATTCAAAATGACTAATAAGGGGTTTTATGAAGTTTGGAGCATCTTCGCACCCATTTAATATATTAATATGTATAAAATGTATTAATAGAGCTACCAAAAAAAAATAACTAATTTTTGACGAAATTCATATTAAAATTCTTCTCATTTTTAAAGGTATAATCCATATAATCCACATTCTTGGTATATCTAGCCTGTGTACAGAGTATCTGCTAGTCGCTCACACCTGATTAAGTCACTCTTACTTATTTTGTGTAACCTTTGTCTAAGCCTGGCCGCTGTCAATGTGCAGATTTGCTTGCTGTGCACAGCTCCTTTAGCCGATTTGCTGTTTCTGATATGGCCAAAAGGTTTTGTTTAGTTTTGTTGTTGTTTTGTTTCCGCTGCTGCCTGCCACTCAGGCACTCAAGTGGAGTCGCAGCAATTGAGTCAACACACGACTTTTTTCGGGGTTTGGGTTTTGGGTAACGTGTAGCTATCTATCACCTGGGTAACTGCCACCTGGCAACCGGGCACGTCTGCCCGGGCTTAAACCCTCATATTTGTTGCGATCAAGCCAACGATTTACGTGACAAAAAGCAGCTGTTGAAGGAGGAGGTGGATTGAATTGGGGGATTATCATAAAATCGCCACGTGATCAATTCAAAAGTTCGGGTTGCCCAGGTGAAAATTGCAAATTCACATTTGAATTGCGGCATGCACACGAGAAAGATGCAACTATGCAAATTGCGACTTTCTAATGTCCCACAGCTGTTGGCGACTCTACACAAATTTGTTTCGCCTTCAAGGGTGCATCGTTAATATAGATTTCATTTGTGCGCTTTATGATAAATCCTTGTTAAGTGTTGCCACATGCCACATGCCACCAGAGACAGACGCAGACGCAGACATCATAATCCAATTGTCAGCTGACGCCGACGCGTTTCACTTGCAACATTCAATCATGCAACTTGTTGCAAGGTGTGTGTGCCTCTACCTACTACCTACTGTCTGCTGTCTGCCGCTGCTGCTGCTCCCAGCTCCCAGCTCCCACCTCCATTCCCGTCGAGTTCCGCTGATTTTCATTCAAAGTGTCGCTTGGCAAATTGCTAATAAAGTTGCCAACTGACGCCAATAAATATTGGTTTTATTTCAGCGGTATGCAAATTTTTTTTAATAACTTCGATTGCAGCCTGGCTTTGATGTGTAAATCGCCAGGCGTTGCAGCTTAACGAGTGTGTGTGTCTCCAGTTTGTTAGGATATCTTCGTTATGGTCCTATTGTCGCGGCCATACAAAACAGATCAACTAAACTTTCACTGTACTCCAGTGCTTTAAGTGCGAATCAGCGTTCCGTTGTGCGGTTTATAGTTCATTTTATTGATCAGTAGCGAAAGTAAAATATTTGAAATCGTAAAAGTAATGGCAGTTTAAAGTCGTGGAGATGCATTTCAAACCATGACCAAAGTAGACTTCGCATTGAAAATCAGATCAGTTCTGGCAAAGTAATGGCAGTTTAAAATATTGATGTCATGACTTCTGAGAATTCATCCGAAAATAATGAGTTTCTGAACTTTGAAGGATGCTTAGGATATAAAACCATGATCAAAAAGCCCTCGGGAGCTGAAATCGGATCACTTTTGGCAAAGTTATGGCAGTTTTAAGATTCGGATGAGCATTTCTGGGGACTTGAAAGTACACACGTCTCCATTGATGTCATGACATCTGACTATAAATCCGAAAATAATGAGTTTCTGAACTTTGAATGTAGACTTGCTAAGGATGTCAAACCATGATCAAAAAGTCCTCGGGAGCTGAAATCGGATCAGTTTTGGCAAAGTTATGGCAGTTTTAAGATTCGGAAGGGCATTTCTGGGGACTTGGAAGCACACATGTCACCATGTCACCATTGATGTCATGATTTCTGACAAGAAATCCGAAAATAATGAGTTTCTGAACTTTGAATGTAGACTTGCTAAGGATGTCAAACCATGATCAAAAAGCCCTCGGGAGCTGAAATCGGATCAGTTTTGGCAAAGTTATGACAGTTTTAAGATTCGGAAGGGCATTTCTGGGGACTTGGAAGCACACATGTCACCATTGATGTCATGATATCTGACAAGAAATCCGAAAATAATGAGTTTCTGAACTTTGAATGTAGACTTGCTAAGGATGTCAAACCATGATCAAAAAGCCCTCGGGAGCTGAAATCGGATCAGTTTTGGCAAAGTTATGGCAGTTTTAAGATTCGGAAGGGCATTTCTGGGGACTTGGAAGCACACATGTCACCATGTCACCATTGATGTCATGATTTCTGACAAGAAATCCGAAAATAATGAGTTTCTGAACTTTGAATGTAGACTTGCTAAGGACATCAAACCATGATCAAAAAGCCCTCGGGAGCTGAAATCGGATCAGTTTTGGCAAAGTTATGGCAGTTTTAAGATTCGGAAGGGCATTTCTGGGGACTTGGAAGCACACATGTCACCATTGGTGTCATGATATCTGACAAGAAATCCGAAAATAATGAGTTTCTGAACTTTGAATGTAGACCTGCTAAGGATGTCAAACCATCATCAAAAAGCCCTCGGGAGCTGAAATCGGATCAGTTTTGGCAAAGTTATGGCAGTTTTAAGATTCGGAAGGGCATTTCTGGGGACTTGGAAGCACACATGTCACCATGTCACCATTGATGTCATGATTTCTGACAAGAAATCCGAAAATAATGAGTTTCTGAACTTTGAATGTAGACTTGCTAAGGATATCAAACCATGATCAAAAAGCCCTCGGGAGCTGAAATCGGATCAGTTTTGGCAAAGTTATGGCAGTTTTAAGATTCGGAAGGGCATTTCTGGGGACTTGGAAGCACACATGTCACCATTGATGTCATGATATCTGACAAGAAATCCGAAAATAATGAGTTTCTGAACTTTGAATGTAGACTTGCTAAGGATGTCAAACCATGATCAAAAAGCCCTCGGGAGCTGAAATCGGATCAGTTTTGGCAAAGTTATGGCAGTTTTAAGATTCGGAAGGGCATTTCTGGGGACTTGGAAGCACACATGTCACCATTGATGTCATGATATCTGACAAGAAATCCGAAAATAATGAGTTTCTGAACTTTGAATTTAGACTTGCTAAGGATGTCAAACCATGATCAAAAAGCCCTCGGGAGCTGAAATCGGATCAGTTTTGGCAAAGTTATGGCAGTTTTAAGATTCGGAAGGGCATTTCTGGGGACTTGGAAGCACACATGTCACCATGTCACCATTGATGTCATGATTTCTGACAAGAAATCCGAAAATAATGAGTTTCTGAACTTTGAATGTAGACTTGCTAAGGATGTCAAACCATGATCAAAAAGCCCTCGGGAGCTGAAATCGGATCAGTTTTGGCAAAGTTATGACAGTTTTAAGATTCGGAAGGGCATTTCTGGGGACTTGGAAGCACACATGTCACCATTGATGTCATGATATCTGACAAGAAATCCGAAAATAATGAGTTTCTGAACTTTGAATGTAGACTCGCTAAGGATGTCAAACCATGATCAAAAAGCCCTCGGGAGCTGAAATCGGATCAGTTTTGGCAAAGTTATGGCAGTTTTAAGATTCGGAAGGGCATTTCTGGGGACTTGGAAGCACACATGTCACCATGTCACCATTGATGTCATGATTTCTGACAAGAAATCCGAAAATAATGAGTTTCTGAACTTTGAATGTAGACTTGCTAAGGACATCAAACCATGATCAAAAAGCCCTCGGGAGCTGAAATCGGATCAGTTTTGGCAAAGTTATGGCAGTTTTAAGATTCGGAAGGGCATTTCTGGGGACTTGGAAGCACACATGTCACCATTGGTGTCATGATATCTGACAAGAAATCCGAAAATAATGAGTTTCTGAACTTTGAATGTAGACCTGCTAAGAATGTCAAACCATCATCAAAAAGCCCTCGGGAGCTGAAATCGGATCAGTTTTGGCAAAGTTATGGCAGTTTTAAGATTCGGAAGGGCATTTCTGGGGACTTGGAAGCACACATGTCACCATGTCACCATTGATGTCATGATTTCTGACAAGAAATCCGAAAATAATGAGTTTCTGAACTTTGAATGTAGACTTGCTAAGGATATCAAACCATGATCAAAAAGCCCTCGGGAGCTGAAATCGGATCAGTTTTGGCAAAGTTATGGCAGTTTTAAGATTCGGAAGGGCATTTCTGGGGACTTGGTAGCACACATGTCATGATATCTGACAAGAAATCCGAAAAAAATGAGTTTCTGGACTTTGAATGTAGACTTGCTAAGGATGCCAAACCATGATCAAAAAGCCCTCGGGAGCTGAAATCGGATCAGTTTTGGCAAAGTTATGGCAGTTTTAAGATTCGGAAGGGCATTTCTGGGGACTTGGAAGCACACATGTCACCATTGATGTCATGATATCTGACAAAAAATCCGAAAATAATGAGTTTCTGAACTTTGAATGTAGACTTGCTAAGGATGTCAAACCATGATCAAAAAGCCCTCGGGAGCTGAAATCGGATCAGTTTTGGCAAAGTTATGGCAGTTTTAAGATTCGGAAGGGCATTTCTGGGGACTTGGAAGCACACATGTCACCATTGATGTCATGATATCTGACAAGAAATCCGAAAATAATGAGTTTCTGAACTTTGAATGTAGACTTGCTAAGGATGTCAAACCATGATCAAAAAGCCCTCGGGAGCTGAAATCGGATCAGTTTTGGCAAAGTTATGGCAGTTTTAAGATTCGGAAGGGCATTTCTGGGGACTTGGAAGCACACATGTCACCATGTCACCATTGATGTCATGATTTCTGACAAGAAATCCGAAAATAATGAGTTTCTGAACTTTGAATGTAGACTTGCTAAGGATGTCAAACCATGATCAAAAAGCCCTCGGGAGCTGAAATCGGATCAGTTTTGGCAAAGTTATGGCAGTTTTAAGATTTGGAAGGGCATTTCTGGGGACTTGGAAGCACACATGTCACCATGTCACCATTGATGTCATGATATCTGACAAGAAATCCGAAAATAATGAGTTTCTGAACTTTGAATGTAGACTTGCTAAGGATGTCAAACCATGATCAAAAAGCCCTCGGGAGCTGAAATCGGATCAGTTTTGGCAAAGTTATGGCAGTTTTAAGATTCGGAAAGGCATTTCTGGGGACTTGGAAGCACACATGTCACCATGTCACCATTGATGTCATGATTTCTGACAAGAAATCCGAAAATAATGAGTTTCTGAACTTTGAATGTAGACTTGCTAAGGATGTCAAACCATGATCAAAAAGCCCTCGGGAGCTGAAATCGGATCAGTTTTGGCAAAGTTATGGCAGTTTTAAGATTCGGAAGGGCATTTCTGGGGACTTGGAAGCACACATGTCACCATTGATGTCATGATATCTGACAAGAAATCCGAAAATAATGAGTTTCTGAACTTTGAATGTAGACTCGCTAAGGATGTCAAACCATGATCAAAAAGCCCTCGGGAGCTGAAATCGGATCAGTTTTGGCAAAGTTATGGCAGTTTTAAGATTCGGAAGGGCATTTCTGGGGACTTGGAAGCACACATGTCACCATGTCACCATTGATGTCATGATTTCTGACAAGAAATCCGAAAATAATGAGTTTCTGAACTTTGAATGTAGACTTGCTAAGGATGTCAAACCATGATCAAAAAGCCCTCGGGAGCTGAAATCGGATCAGTTTTGGCAAAGTTATGGCAGTTTTAAGATTCGGAAGGGCATTTCTGGGGACTTGGAAGCACACATGTCACCATTGATGTCATGATATCTGACAAGAAATCCGAAAATAATGAGTTTCTGAACTTTGAATGTAGACTCGCTAAGGATGTCAAACCATGATCAAAAAGCCCTCGGGAGCTGAAATCGGATCAGTTTTGGCAAAGTTATGGCAGTTTTAAGATTCGGAAGGGCATTTCTGGGGACTTGGAAGCACACATGTCACCATGTCACCATTGATGTCATGATTTCTGACAAGAAATCCGAAAATAATGAGTTTCTGAACTTTGAATGTAGACCTGCTAAGGATGTCAAACCATGATCAAAAAGCCCTCGGGAGCTGAAATCGGATCAGTTTTGGCAAAGTTATGGCAGTTTTAAGATTCGGAAGGGCATTTCTGGGGACTTGGAAGCACACATGTCACCATTGATGTCATGATATCTGACAAGAAATCCGAAAATAATGAGTGTCTGAACTTTGAATGTAGACTTGCTAAGGATGTCAAACCATGATCAAAAAGCCCTCGGGAGCTGAAATCGGATCAGTTTTGGCAAAGTTATGGCAGTTTTAAGATTCGGAAGGGCATTTCTGGGGACTTGGAAGCACACATGTCAGCATTGATGTCATGATATCTGACAAGAAATCCGAAAATAATGAGTTTCTGAATTTTGAATGTAGACTTGCTAAGGATGTCAAACCATGATCAAAAAGCCCTTGGGAGCTGAAATCGGATAAGTTTTGCCAAAGCTATGGGGGTTTCAAGTTGAGGAAGGACATTGTCGAGGACCTTACATATTTTTTTTAATACGTACTGCTTTATGTTATTTTGTTAATGCTTTTATGTAACTTTCAACTTGTTGCTCGTTCTCTTTGCGCTTTCTTAGCCTGGCTGGCATTATAGATAGATAACTAATCTTCGGCTTTTGCCACTCAGCTTGTCAGTTTCTCAGTATTTGATTCCCCCTAAGTTTTCAGTTCAATGTACTCTAAACAATTGAACATTAAGCACGCTTAGCTGCTTGCTAGTTTGTTGGTTTGTTGTTAGTTTGTTTGGTTTGCTGCTTGGCTGCTGCTGTTGCTTTGCGGTCTCTTTCACCAGCATCTTAAGTTATTTAGTTTCTGTATATGTGTGAGTGTGTTTGTGTGTGTGCTATTGAACCCAGCCCACATTATTAACGCCCCGCAAGAAAATATTGATATTTGGCGATTAAATGGGGGCCTTTAAAAATAATGTCGCTGGGGTTGCGGCACACACAAATTGCTGTTGGTAGCAAATCACGTAGCCTTGGCTTTGATAATCAGCAAAAGTGTTGCCAACAATGGTCGCCACGTTCGGAGTCATCGGGCCAGATTGAGATTATATGACTCTGAGCTGACTTTAAACTTTTACTTTGTGGAACGTAACCCTTTTGCTTATTATGTACACTGCAAAAAACTAATTTTGAAAAATTATTTAAATTGATTTTAATTGAAGTACAGTAAATTTAAATATTGAATACATTTTTAAACTCTGCTAAATATGGATATAATGATTTAAAGCTTAGCTGAAGTATTTTTAAACTTATTCGTGTTTTTTTATTTAAGGTGATATAAGTTTACCATGGATCAGGAATATTTTACTGCGTTTTAAAAAGTGATGAAGCGAAATCTGTTACTAATCCTGTAATCAATTGATTAAAAAGTACTTAACCTAGCCATTATTTTTTTGCTGTGTACCCATGGCCAAAACACGCCCCGAGAGGATGTGCCCACTTTCTTTAGAGCGCCTTTTAAAAAATCAATTTGAAGTCAACTCTCGACTACTCGCTTGACTCATTCGCGGCTCCTGATCCAAACGTGGTCTCCTCAGGTGAAGCTCACATGTCGTCGATCAACGCCGTCGTTTATCTTTCGGCAGTGCCTGAAATGGTTGTTGTTGTTGTTGTTGTTGGAGCTGTTGCTGTTGTATTAACTGACCCTAATGACCTCCAGTGAGCCTGAGTTATGAACCCGTTCGCCGCTTAATGAGTTACAAAAGCCTGTCGCTCACTTATCAGGAGGAGGCGGAACACTCGGTTGTGGGGGAGGGCCAGAGGAGGGGCGGCACTCTGACTTATGTGGCTGTGTTTTGATTTTGTAGCTTCTGGGCATGAGGTTGGGAATCGGTGGAGCTACTCGCAAATTGAGGTGTCGTAATTGTTGGAAAACCAACGTGAAAATCCAATGCGGGATTCGCTTTACTGTTTCATCTGTTCATCTCCACCTGCTGATAGTGAAAGTCATGCTAAAGTTTGTCTATTGTCTCCTGTTAATGTTGCTGTTGTTGTTGCTGTCCTTTTGTTTTTTTGAGTTTGCCAGGCTTTGTCTGTGGCCCCCTAGGACAAACATCAAACCCGTACGGAACCCCCCAAACTGATTTGCAATGTTAACGATATGACCAAAAATTTAATTTTGTATTTTTTCTAAACGTTTCAGAGTTGCAAATGCAGCGTGTTTATTTAGATTTAGATTGCAAACTATTTTCTTTACGCTTACTATAAAAATCATCTGTGTATTAAGCATGTCATAGATAGTGTTTTGTGTTTTCATCCCATATCATTTATTTGCTTGCATAAACATTTTAATTTTTATTTCTTTTATTATTTTTGTGGTATTGCCAATGCTGTTTGTCAGTTTTTGGTAATTACATTGTCCATTGTACAACTCTTTTTATGGGCACTTAATTTGCCAAATTTCGACTTTCAATTATAGTGGTTTCGAGTTGTGTATGTGCCACGCCCCAGTTACAAGCTGTCCACGAAAGTTTGCAACCTGTTATGTGAGCTGAAGTTTGGGAAGACTTCATTTTGGGGCGGTTACATTGCCAGAGGTTATCAGAGGTCAATGCAAGTAAATGATAAACGTGACATCTGGAGTCACTAAAGAAATTATATAAATGATTAAAAGTTATATAATTATAATGAGTTCTTATTTGAAATGTAGAATGTGGAGTCTATACTTGAAGATGGGTACTATTATCTTACTAGATATTAAAAGTTATCATTAATAAAAATTATCTACATACAAGAAATATTTTTAATTACTTATTAGGATTTTTAAGTTCTATAAAATAAGAAATTATGAGCCTGTTCTTATAACTTATTAGGAATTAAGAATGCTTTCAGCAAAAAATAACTAATTTAATCGATCTATTGATATTTTCTTATCTGAAATACTATCAACATTTATTCGACATTTGAGACTAGCTCAACATAAATCATATTACAAGTCTGTAGCTCGTTATAAAGCGGCTCACCCCGGGATCAATTGGCTCGTAAAAGTTGTATACTTTAATGAGTAACAGTAAAATTGTCTGTCTGTTAAATGAACTTCTTATCAATTCCCACAAAGCCACAGAGCTAAGTAACCCCAGTAAATGACCCGCCGCTGAGCAGAGAAGATAAATGCTCTGCAATCCATATTGACCTTGACTTGCATATACAGTAGACACTCGCTGCAATGGCTCAACCTTCAATTTGGTGCTGCACAACTAGGAAATTGTAATTGCCCAATTTAAATGTTGCATAATTGCGCTTCACGATCTTTTTTACGCTAATTAACCAAATGTGTAGAGCGATTATATGTTTGAGTCATTTTAATTTTAATTTGCATATCCATATTCATTTTTTGTTGGCCACAATTGCATTTGATCGCTGCTCATTTTGGCCAAAAGCATTATGATCATTTGTCATAGGCAGCTTAAGTTTTGTGTACATTTGTGAACTGTCGAACTGTCGACAAAATTGTGAAAATACTTTGGAAAGCCAACCATTTTTGTTGCTGCTGTGAAAATGTCAACGCAAAAAGCGCTTCAATTTCCCCCCCTTTTTAACATATATCCATGTTTTCCTGCCTGCAAGTTGTTATTTACCAATTTTGGCTGGCTTAACGGCAAAATCAATCATGAAATATGCTCGCCATTAACAATGGATTTAAAATCGGATTTGGATTTGTACGAAAGAGATAGAGATTGATTTTTACTGCCAGCATTTGAAATATGCTCATTTTTGTTGGTTAGCTTTCTATATGTAGCACAGCTAACAGCACTTAACTGTTAGTATTTTCTCTCCGTTGACCTTCTGCACAGTTCACTGAACTTGTTCACCCAAATCTGTGGCACAATTTGACACCACTTGAGCAGCAGCACTCAAAGCTATCAAATTACCAACAAAAAAAGGGGGGTGTGGGGGGGGGGAAATAGCAGAATTACAAACTCGAAACACTTTTCAACACATACGATGAGTATTTTGATTTTCAAGTGCAATTAAGTGTTGTGTTTTGAGTGTCTGCCAAATGTGGGCTAAAAGAGCAGCGCCAAATGGCCCAACTCACCTTTGTGTTGTTGGCCAAAATGGACAAGGTCAAATCTGGCAATGATCTCGCTTACCAAGGCTGCAATTTAAGCAAGGTAAGGATGCCCTCTCGTTGTTCAATGAGCAGTTTTTTTATACGCTGTAAAAACTCAAAAATGGCTAAAAAGTATATCAAGTATACGTATAACTATAGCTTTATATTCTTGATCAGCAACTCGGAGACTTTAAAAACTAGACAGCTGAAGGTTTTCGTAAATTAATATTTTTTCTTTTATATAATTTCTTTAATGGTAAAAATATTCGTCACATTGACCAGTTATATTGCCGACTTGTAGAGGGTATCAGCCTGTTAGTAATTACTCGAATTCGGTAGTCATTTGGCTAAGCGGGTTGGTGGGGGCTGACTTTTGTCTATTGCGGCTTTTCCGTCTGCCTCTTGGCAATTAAAATGATATTATTACCCAGCGGCCTTTCTGTGGTCAGTGAGTGTACTAGCAGCTGGCTGGCTGGCACCCAAGTACCGCTAGCTTCAGAGATCCCCTAAATACAAAAAAAAAAAAACTTTGGGCTAACGACTTGTTAATTGTGCAATTAATAGAAAGCAGGTATAAAAAGTCGTAAACTGCAGCAGACCCAATGCTTTATGGCCTGATGTTGTAATAATTGAAATTTAATGCAGAGAAAGCGGCACAGGATTTTTGTTGGTCGAATCAATGAAAAGCCAGCTATTGAATAACAAACGCATAGAATAAATACTTTTGTAATTTTTGGGTTCTCACAGAGAGCTGTAAACAATTATTTGCTGCTTAACGCTTTTGACGTTTTGTTTGTGTGTTAGTTACACTCGAAAATAATTATATAAACAGTTAAAGCCAGCAAGTTTCATAATCAGTTTTAAGCATTAAAAGCCATGTAACATGTTTTTAATGAGACCAACAGCGAGTCAAAAAGCCAAAAAGAAAAACTTCAAACGTTGACAAGAGACAAACTTGTTCTGGTCGAAAAAACCCCTTAAGACGGTGGCCGAGTGGACCACCACATGGGGACCACAAAAGACATCTTCAAGAACGTGACGGCAACAAAAGCAACTTCGTCGTCGTCGTCGTCGTCGTCGTCGGTGACTTCGTCTCGGTCGTCGTTTTATCGTGCCGGGACTACGAACGTGACACTCGAACGTGATTATGTCAACCGTATCGTTTGTCGTCTTTAATATCTGCCTACCCTCTCTCTTTCCCTCTCTCTGTCTGTCTCGCTGCCTGTCTGATATGTTGGTTACTCAATAGGCCGTGTCGGCTTTTAACTGTGCTACTCCCGAGCTGAGCCTTCTCGACTTTGACTTCGACTTCGACTCTCTCTTTCGCATTCTTAGAACGGCCTACCATTTAATTCTTCCTGCTCTTTGGGTTAATTCCCAGTGCAGATGCGTTGACATCATTGTCAGTGCAACGGCTCTCCCCTCCCCATATCTCTCTGTTTTTTTCTGGGTCAACACAGATCGGTGCATTTGTTTGTCGCAAGACTCCCAGGCAGATTAATTGGTCTGGGGGCGACAAAAAGCATACGAGTGTTGCACTTAACACCCAACACACACAATAAGTCTAAACTGCAGTAATTTCCCAGTCCCCACCTTTGTATACCCTGAGAGTAGGGAGTATTGAGAGGTTTGTTTTGTTAGTTCATTTGTTGTTGCTTACCATTTTTATCATATTTAGTGTGCAACAGACTTTGAAAACTATCGAAAGTGCTTTCGATAATCATCAAGTCTTGCGGTTATCGATATACCTTTTAAACTATTGCTGATGCTCTCTTATTACCTTTCTTAAAATTTTACTAAATCTTATTGGCTTATTGTCATCTGTCGATTACAGAAACTATCGAAACTATTGAAACTATCGATACACATTTCGGACCCTTTTACATGAACTTCACACCTAACCTCTACAATTATAATAAGTCCTAACACTTTCTCAACTTAATACCTTTTCCATCCTTCAATATAACTTAGAGAATCCACATTACAGAAGTCAAGGGTATCTGAAAGCTTACTACTCTCAACTATAAATAACCTTGCTTCTTAGCTGTTTTCTCACACCTCTATAGCCAGTGTCAACTTCGTTGTCTCCATCTTTCCGCTTGTCATTTATCTTGTCAATAGAGGTCGCAACTCCACCCCCTCCTCCTCCCCCATAGAAAATTGTTATTTCGACTCTTTTTTTCAGGTAATTAGAGTCGCAACTTGTTTTTTGGCTGCAAGCGCACGCTCAAATGATGTCGCATGTCCCAAAACCGGGCAGACGTTTGTATTTGGTCTATTTAAAGGCACTTTCAACCGGCAATTTGGAAGTGTTCCAAATGCCGTGACTATTTCACTTAGAAATGTGCTAGCTGATGAAAACAAAATGTGCGCGTTCCAATTTATGTGACAAGATGGAAATGTTTTGTTGTTGCTGTTGTTGTTGTTTACTTGGGGCAACGTTCATTGACTTGCTGCTGCGAAAATTTCATTTTTGGCAACAAATTTTTGCGCCAGGTGCAAGTTTGAGTTTTATAAGGTAAAAATACCATTACACCATATTTATATAGAATTCAGTTACTATCTAAAAACTGTGAATCATTTACAATCCGATACAGTATGGCCGCTGGGCGGAGGCGTTGATGCCCCACAAATGTCTAGGGGCGATAAAAATGTAAAAAACGCGGTCGAGGTCACGTACTGACATTTTCAATAATAAACGCTGTTGTTGTTGTTGTTGCTGCTGTTGTTGTATTTGTATTCAGCTAGTTAATTGTTGCCGCTGCTGCTTAAAATATTGCTCAACACACCAGGCAGAAAATTCTGAGTCAACGAACCTCGCAACAAGCCAAAAGATCTACAGCAACAGATTCAGATACGTGCCGAGCATTATTCGGTCTATATAAATAGACACCGCATTAGAAGATCTTTGGCCAGACGCACGATTTCAGCTCACAACACAACATAGCACATTTGCATGAGCATTGTGAGAATCACACAAAATGTGCGTCATGTGGCTGTCCGACAACAATTGGAGGACAGTGTGTTGCAATCACTAGAGAAAAACACTAGAGTGTTGGTGGGGAGCGGGGAAGGTACCCCTGTGTTGAATTCATGTGGCCAACGATCCAATTAGCATTTTAGGCTGGCAAACTGGTAGTGAAAACTCATTTTTCATTTGGCGCCAGCTGGAAAAATTGCTCTCGTTTTATGTTAATGGCTGCACACAAATCATAATCAGGCTTAAGAAAAAGGGCTCTTGAAAAATGATGAGAAATATTTACAGAGAATGCTGGAAACGTGATTAGGCGCCAGTGTAGCAACTAATTGTGCATATAACGTATACGACTCGTTGACAAACTAGTGGGAATGGCAAACTTGAGCATACAGATATTTATTTTTAACTGCACACAACTATAGAATTGTAAATATATTTTTATGATCTGAAAAGCAAGTTTTTCTCACTTTTCGCCCACTGTTCACTGTTCACTTTCCAACGACCAATAACTTCTTTGGATTTCTTTGGAGTGCATCAAAGTCTCAATTGCAATCACAACAGCAACGAATGGCACATCTCAAGTTCAGTCCACAGATTAGTCACGAACTTTATGCATAAAATTCTGGCTCATATTCCAGAACTGGAGCTGCTGCCTCCGAACCCAGACTCAAGACTGTGTCTGTGTCTGTGTGTTGGTGCTTCAGGTGGGTGGGTGGTTGAGTGTGTGAGCGTGTGCAAAATGCATTAAGAGGCTCGCCAAATTGCCAAGAGACCAAGAGTCGTGCAAAGATTGGGAGTGGTGAGGCAAAGCCACAAAGCAGCCACAAGGCAAGCAGCAAGCGGCAGCCTCCACCAAAAATCCAACTGAACTCAACTCAACTTAACTCGAGTCTAGCTCGAAGTTTAAACAAAGAGAAAGGCGTTGCTCTGTGGCACAGCCACAGCCACAGTCAAGACACATTATAGCTGACTATTGTTGTTATTGTTATTGTCTTTTGGCTCGGCGCTCTTCAGTTTTGTCATGAGCCGCAACTATCGCAAATAAGCAGCCGCTTGGCCACACCCACCCGCCGCCTGCCTCCCCGCCTCCACACACCTGCCCAGCGACTCTGCTGCTTCTTATTGCCAGCCAGCTGCTGCTGCTCCTCCAAGAACCTCCACCAAACAACAACAACAACAACTTACTTCATGACTCGCCTCGCAACTTCACCTCTCTTGCAACTTATGGCTACGAATTTGGCCGTTCGCTAAAGTTAACTTGATTTTTATTTGCTCAACGCGGCCAAGCCTCTAAAATCAAATATCCACCGCCTCTTCGCTGCTTCCCCTCCCCATTGCCTGGCCAACAAGTTCTTGAAGCTCATAATTAGATATAATGATAAAATAAGAAAAGAAAAAAACAACAAAAAAACTATCATAATGCAAACAATTTGGAGTCGCTGTAATGACGCAAAAAATTGTCTAGCGGAAAATTCCAACATAGTAGAATTCGATTCTGGAAAAGTGCTGACTGGCAAAACTGCAGCTCGTTTAAATATTTAGCTAGATAGTTGATCAAAATACTAAAGTCGAGCCATTGAACTGGAAGCAAAGTTTGTTGGGTGTGGGAATTGACTTAAAGTCAGATAAGAATCGGAAAACTGAGCATTAGATGTAAGAAAGGTTTGTGTGAATATATAAAAAAAAGTGTATGTATCTATAAATATTATATTTTGACTAAAAAATATTAAGAATACCGTTTTAAGCTAAGTTCTGTCTTGAGATCTAAATGCTTAACTGAAAGATTGAAACAGAAGTCAGGTTTTGGAATATCAGAAAAAGAAAATAATAATAAAAGTTAATATACATATTTTTTATTTTTTTAATATTATTAGTATTACTATTATAATAGTATTGTGGATATCAGAAATTAGAATCGTTATTTTTACTTGATCAGATACATTTTTTTTAGCCAATACTCTGTAGGTTATATTCTAAATCTCTTTTGCTGGCAGCGTTTCTTGTGCAACAACTTAATGATACAATTTGCTTAATTTCTTTATTTTGCAATGTAAACTTTTTAAATTATGTGCAGTTTTGTTTTAAAAGAGCTATAGAGACATGAAAATTGCTGAAAATATTGTTCAGTCATATTTGGCCGCAGTAAAAGTAAACAATTTGTATATCAACTTTCGCCTCCGGCTTTCATTCTGTTGAGCTGCATTGAACAGTGGCCAAAGTCTATGTCAGTGTCAAATTTTGCCAAAGAGTTTGTACACTAAGGCCACAAGCAGCTGTCAGGAAGGTTGTCAAGTGTCAAAATGTCGATGGTTATCAAATTTTCATGGAAAGCCACAAAACCGCGAGGGACTTTAATAACCAAATCGATCCTTTTGTGACATTTCAATTTGTTTTGCGGTACATCTGGAGGGGGGGGGGGGGGGGATAAAAAGGGTAACGAGCCGTGCAACAGGTGAAAATTGAAATTGATGACTTGAGCTTGGGCTTTGGATGTGCTACAGTCGCTGCTAAAAGTAAATGTGCCAGGTGTTGCTGGGTTTTTTTTTGGTTTTTTGTGGCATTAAAGTGGAGTTGGTCGCTTCATCATATTTATCGATTTCTAATGCCGTAGCTGACAGCAATTGTTGTTGTTGTTGCTAGCGGACAGCAGCATGATGCAAGAGTTCGTTGGGGTTAAACTGTTGTATGAAGATCAATGTACGATTACCACCAGCCGAGGATCGTCTGGTCGTCATGTGTGTGGCTTGTGGTGTGTGGAGTCTTTCTGTGGTGCGCCTGGCTTTCGGTGGGTGTCATTGTGCGGTATTTGACGCTGCCACGCCCCCAACGGGCATCAACTTTGACCGCTGCGTGTCAATTACATTTGTAATTATTTTCAATATTTTATATATATTTTTGATAAATTGAATATCGCACGCTGGAGTTAAAAGTTGAAGCTGGTCAGCCAACAAATGCGGAAAGCCTTTGCCTTTTCGCCAATTTCATTTATCTGTCGGTTTAATCTAGCCAAATACAATGGACGGATGCATTCGCTTATG
Organism: Drosophila maculinotata; assembly: GCA_035045305.1. Taxonomy (NCBI): domain Eukaryota; kingdom Metazoa; phylum Arthropoda; class Insecta; order Diptera; family Drosophilidae; genus Drosophila; species Drosophila maculinotata. Next base: position 47,974 of record JAWNPD010000464.1, read on the forward strand.
CAATGTGTGGGATCTGACCTTTGTGTGTTTGGTTTGCGAGCAGGGGATCGTCTGCCAGACGAAGATGACAAATGAGTGATGAAAATCTAAGACACTAAAGTTGCTGCCCATAAACGGAAATTGCAATTGAGAGGCAGTATTTACAAGCAGTTGAGCTACACTGTCACAAATTTCATCCAGCCATAAGTTCTAGAGTTTGCAGTATAAATAAAACAAGTAAATGATCCACTGACATTGAATGCTTGTGTGAAATGTAGCATTTAAAATCACTGTTAAATTTCACACGAAATATCGAACGTGTTACTTATTCCGCAAGCAAACATTGCACTTGTGATTAGAAAAATTAAAAGAAATAAAAATGTAATTGGGTTTTAAAAAAAGTAAAATATAAAAGGCCAAAATCTAAAAAATAAAATGTTCATAAAATAAATTATTTGCATTATGTTGATTCTAATCAAATTTAAGTACAATAGAAATCTATATAAAATATGCTTAAACAGTAACATGATTTTCTCTCAGTGCATGAGGTGCAGTCTAGTCATTAGAGTTCTGAAAGACAATGTCTAGTCTGCGGTCTAGGCTGCGCCCAAAGTAAACAGCCCACGCTTTTTAAACCAATGTAAATGAACGTGGCAACAACTTTATGTGTAATGCTTTCAGACAACTCCTTGTAAAATGACGTGCTCAATGCTCAAACCCATATTCCGTATACGTCAATTGTGTGTGCTCGCTTTCCAATTGGTTGTCATTTTGAGTTGACACCTTTGCCCATGTCACATTCACTCAATTTTTGTGTTTTTCTTTCCTTCTCTCTATTTCCAGGTGTTGTACCATGAAATTGTATCACACGCTCGAGTTGTAAGCGCTTGCATTCGTGCCGCCTCCGAGAGGGAACGGGAACAGTCACAGGCACAGTCACAGTCACAGTCACAACTGCAATTGCAGTCACAGTCACAGCAGCCCGCATCCCTCACCAGCAATTGCTCCAGTGAGTCGACCAGCGAATCTGTGACCAAGTCTCACAGCCTCAGCAGCGGCTTTGCCTCCGATGCCCCACCACAATTGAACACGCCCAGCACAACAACAGTATTAACTGGAACTGGCGTCGCAGCTGGCGTTGCAAGCACAACTCATCCCAGAAAGGGTGAGGGCAATTTGGAGCGATTGCGCGATCGATATCATCTGGTCTATCTGAAGGCCTTTGAGCTACAGCTCTGCCTGGACAATTTACTGCGCAAACGCAGCTCCACAGCGGTAAGTCTATAATATCAATTATTATCCTCTGCGTATACATAATATTGTTGTCTATCAAGGCTCAGCCCAAAGCTTATGAGCTAGGAAGTTAAATTTTGTATAGTTGTTGACTTTGAGCAAAATTCCAGCGTAGAAAATATGTGAAAATAGATTTTTATGAAAAGTTTATGGATGCATGCAGTATTGGCTTTATTAGATCCAGCCTGATGGAAGGTTAATATATAAAGAGAAACATTTAACCCAAACAAAGCCCGTTAATAGTAGCTAATATATTATAGATTTCAAGTGACCTTATATTTCTTCACTTGAACTTGAAAGAGCCAGCACAAAAATAAATCTCAAATGTATATTTTGAGGCTCATCTATTTGTCGAAGATTCACTTTGGATTAGCTCAAAAAGTTGTACGCTTTTCCGTTTTCTATTTACGCATCGAAAGAAAAGCAGCCCAAAAAAAAAAAACCAAAAGCATTGCGGGGCATACGTTGAATTCTTGGAAAAGAGGAAAATGCAATCACTTCGTATTGTATATTGTATATTGGCGCCGCTTTCCTTTCCTTCGCATTTTCTTTAGATGCGGCTGCCTTTTTTGTGTCCGCCTCTTTGCCAATTGTGGGCATTTCTAATTACAAAAGTGTCTCTGCTCACTGATTTAATTAATTCATTTAGTGAAAATGCCGGCAATGCGTTTGCTGCCAACGAGCCAGCGAACAAATGCCTCAAAAGCAATCAAACTTGGCCAACAGTAAACTGACCAACTGATGCACCCAGTGCAAGCCAGCTATTCGTCAAACTTCAGACAATAAATGTCTCGAAAAAAAGCGTACAATTTCTCCAAGGCAATTAGTTTTGTGTTTGTAGCTAATTAAATGTTCTTTGCGCTTGGAATGTCTGTGAGATGATGCTTTGGAGAGCTGTTAAAAATTATCATTTAAATATAATGGAATGGGAAAAGTGATAGTCATCCTTTCGCTGAGAGCTCTTTTAGAAAAATGGATAAAATAAAAATGAAATGGTGTGAAATATTTAAGGAATATTTATATTTATAATATGGTTAGCAAGAAAAGACGCAATAAATTTCTTAAAATTTTTTAAGATTTTTAAAATTAGAATTGTGAGTTTTTCACGTTTTGTACTATTACAATATGTTCTGAATTTATTTAAAAACTTAAAAATGTTCTGTCATTATTGTAGAGATTGATATTTTGTAGCATATATATGTATATATATTATATTCATTATATTTTATTTGTGCAATTCTCTGTTCGTTAGCCTCCCGCTAAGAACTCATACATATATACACTAAAAAAAATATCTCCCACTTTCTGTTTAGCATTATTGCTTAGCATTTCGCATAACGAGTTCCTTTCTAGCCTTTCCAATACCAATTTCTTAGTTCTCTTTTGCCCACACACACATTCTCTTTCTATCTCCCTCTTGCCGTTTCTTCTGTCTTTATTTTCTATGCATCCCACTCACTTGTCAGCTGTTAGTGAAAGTCTTGCCTATAATCACATTGGCCCAGTTTTCTGCAGCACACTGCTCCTCCGGCTGCTCCACAGGGGGGGCCACAGAGCTGCGATGCTCTGATTTGTGGCTGGCTTAAACGTTTCCTGGTCAAAGTTCTGAGACACCCTAGCCGGCAGGCAGTTAACCAGAATATAATTGCAAAACGGTAACAACATTTTAATTGTGTATAATTTACCAGCAGCGGGAGAATCCCCTCCGGCTCGTGCCGCTTTTTTTATTTGCTCTGGGATGTTGTAATTCATGCGAGGCACGCACTGCACCCCCTTCCCCATCCCCTTCCCCTCGCCCTGCCCAGCGGACAACGCCTCTGACCCACACATATAGCAAACTTGGGGGCTGCTGTTGTTGCTGCTGCCTGTCAGGCCGGCGGCTGTGGAGCAGTTCATGATGCAGCTTTAAACCGCTTCATTTGACTTGGAGTTTCTCCTACAAATTCATGTTGCCGCCTGCCGCCTGCTTTATCGTTAGCCACGTGAAGAAACAATTTCATTTTCCTGCATTTCGGTTCGCTCTCTGATGCAACAATTTGCATTTGCTTGCCCCCAGCTCAAATTGAAGCTGCCCCCCTCCCCCCACACTCTACCCGCCATCCATGTGGCATGACCAATTGCCGCCTCTTGCATGTGGACACGACTGTTGCCTTATAATTTGCAACACTTTCCTGGCTGATCGAGCGTTTTGTGCTCCACATTTTGCATTTGCCATAAATGCGGCACTTTAGCACAATAATACACTAATTTTCAAATATTTTCACAATTGTCGGTAGCCCATTATCGAAAGTAAATTTTAGTTGAACATGTGAATGGCAGGTTGAAGATTGTTCAAAATTAAGCAGCTGCTTATTTACTGTTTTTGAAACCATGCCAAAATTATAGAAAACTTCGATAAGCTATAAAATTAACTAAACTAAATAAATATTTTTTTAAAAAATTTGTTACTAGCGTTTAACGACTTTTGTTTTTATTTCTTGTAGCTCTTCATGTGCTTAAAATATATAAATATAGAAAAATGAACATACTTTCTTATGTAAAGCTCAGTTCATATGCCGCCTGGCAACATGTTGCTAGTTGTCAGCAACATTTTATGCACGTTATGTCCAAGTGTCTAATGTGGTCATTAATTAGGTTTCTACCGTTTGTTTATTGGCCACATAAACCTTGGTCAAAAAGCACATTAAGTAGCTGCCAAACGTTGCACAGAAATATGCACAATATACAAACTAAATTACACACTTGGGGGCCGCCGCAGCAGCAATGTTGGCAAGTAAAAGTGAAATTTATGCGACCCAATGCAACAAAACTTGGCCCAGAGGTCGCCAGTCAGCCGGAGTCGCCTCCAACTTCGAACTTCAGCCGCCATCAGCTGCAGCAGCGGCAGCGGCAGCGGCAGCTGTGACGACTCCAATGGAAAGCGGCTGAAAAGAAAAGAAAAATGAGTGAGGCAAAAGAAAAATACAAATGAAAATAAACCAAATCAAAATTTACGACGTGCCCAGCAAGACGATCGCGACTTCTCATAAAATGCATTTTATTTTCTGCCCTGGCGGAGACTCCTCAACACTCTACCTACCTTCCTCCTCCCTCTCTCCCTCTCTCTCTCTCTGCGCTTCCTCGCACACTTCCTCACGTTCACGTCAATTTCTGTGGCCCCCCCTTCCATCACATTCGATAAACAAATGCAGTTTGCAATCGAATTACATTGATTACACTTGATTATTATATTTGATTTTGTGGCTGCCTCATCTGCGGATCATCTTGTTTATTCTTGGGAAGAAAAAAAAACGCAGCACATTATTTGTTTTGTTTTGCCTTTTTTCCCCTCCGCTTAGGTGCATTGGCCCTTTGTGATTGATTTGTCGGACAGTTGAAGGCCACCGGCAGCCTGGAGAAATTCCCAGCGAAAGTGTTGAAAGCAATGCACATCTGGCAACAGTTGTTGCTTTTCCTGATGTTCAAATAAACTTACTATTATTAAAGTTAACAAAAGCTGCTCAGGAATATGCTGGATTACAAGGATTTTATGCAGCAAATATTGTAAATATTGTTCTTTCAGGTTCTTTAACCCCGATCATTCTCTGAATATCTTTGCAATAATTATTTAATTAAGTTTTAAGCAACCTTGAGGCACTGTACTGAACAGTACTGAACAAACAAGACGTTTATCAACACTAGTCAACAAGAATGCGGCGCTAATTGGATTTGCAGTCGTGCACAAATCGAGCAGCCAATTAATGTCGATCAAAATAAAGTTTAACAATCTATGAATTTAATTGGCGCTCGTCAAATGATTTCAATGTTGCGGCACATCAATCAAAGGCCAAACATAAATCAATCTTGAAGTAACTGCCGAAAAAAACGACGGTAGCAAAAACACCCAAAAATAACCGAATGCAAATTAATGTTTGGCCAAAAACTATTGCATATTTTTGTTGCTTTATTTCGTTCATAAATCAAATGGTAAAATGCGAGGCACGAAAATGAACGAATGCGCTTTGAATAATAATTGAGGGGCGATTTGTTGTTGTTGTTGTTGTTGCTGTTGTTGTATTGTTTATATTCGTGCTGCGAATCGGAACTGCATTTGCATGTTGTATACAACGACATTTACAAATTGTGACTATTTAATTTGCATGAGTGTTGCTTTTTATTTGGTTTTCAAAATGCCCCCGGAAGATGCGAGTTGAGTGTGGCAAATTAAATCACAATAATTATGTAAATCTTTGGTTTGTAACCTGTTCGGGGGGTGTGGCCACCCACAATAGCAATGCGGAAGAGCTGCAGTTGGCAAGAAAAAACTACACACATGCCACAAATTTAAACAATGACCAGAAAAGCTCAAGTTTTCACTTTCGGATGCATTGCAAGGCCGTTGTTGCCCCCAAAAGCGGCAGCTGGCGCAGTGCGGCCTAAAGTAATTACCGCCTCTCGGTCTCACTTTCGTTTCGTTGTCTGCTGGCCACTGGTACAGTAATTAGCCGCTGGCCAGCAGCAACAACAGCAACAACAGCAACAACAACAACGACAATTACCAAAATGGCTCATGTAATTGGAAGCCTGGCCGAAACGCTCGTCGTGCGGTTTAGCAGGCAAATTGGGTGGGTTTTTGTGAGAAATTGTTTTATAATGTGGCCACATCCCCAAACCACACCAACACAAAGCACACAGCACACAGCAACCACCAAGCAGCAACAGCAACAGCAACAACAGCCGTTAGTTGATCTACTTTTAGCGGCACTTAATGTTGCAGCTTGAGTTGCAAGCGAACTAAAGCTGGGCGGGGGGGGAGTTGTGTCTCTCTCTCTGGGTTCATTTTCAATTACCCGCTTAATGTGGGCTTCAGTATGCCATTTATGGTCCATTATTCTGCACATTGGCTAACTGCAGAGTTTGTTTCAGCGATATTAATGACTGATTGCACGCAAAGCAGGTTGTAAAATAATGAAAAATCTGCATATCTAATCAGCTATAAGCTGATAAAGGACATTAAAAATTGCTCAGCTGTAGCAGAAATTTAAATATTAGCATATTGCAATTACAGAATCTCTTTTATGCGATTGTAAAGATCTTAAACTTAAGCATTGAATTCCTAAGTTGTCTGCTCATTTGTTATCTGTGTTAAAAGTCTGCTTGAAAACTCTTAAACTATTCAACATTATTTCTATGGCCTTTGGCAAAGATATTTTAAAAAGATAATAAAAATCGAACACTCACTTAAAAGTTTGTTTATTTTAATCAATTTACATTATTATTATTGTCTATTATTTGTTGGTAGCTAACTCTCGAATTAATCCGACTATAAAAGTGCTGATTTATAATATAACTAAAATTGCATAATCCAACAATAATTTAACGATGCTCCGATCATAAAATATGCATTCACTTAAATCAAAATAGCTTGAGTGCGAAACGCAGAACAATAAAATTAGAGAAAGAAAACAAGTGAAAGAAGTTTCCTGTTAATCAAGATTTATGCGAAAGGAAGTGAAAGTGCCATTGAAGTTTCCTGTACATGATCATTACAATTATAATATACAAGATTATTGTGAAGAATAATACAATTATTAACTAACGTTTGGCAAAAGAGTAAAGTTGCAAAATAAAAATAATAAATTAAATATCAACCAAATTCCTATGTCTGACCCACAAATGATTAACCGCAATGCCAACAATGTGGCATGACTGGGAGTCCCCTCACATGCAAACTAGCGGATGAATGCCATAAAAAAGCCAAGAATAATAACAGCACAAGTAAAAGTAGCAGCAACACGCAGCAACATGGCCAAATTGCTTCATTGTGGCAGCAGCTGGTAAACAGACGACTTCCAATTCCTATAATCGAGCCAGCGAACCGAAAGACGAGCACAAGTCAAACGAGATGTGGCCACAATATATAATCAATGAGAAGAAGAAGAAGAAGTAGCAGCTAAATGTAAACAACAACAACAACGCCTCATAGCAATGGGAGCAGCAGCAGCAACAAAAAAAAGAAACAGAAAAACAATAGCAGCAGCAGCAACCAGCAACATGTTGCTGCAGTGTTTGTTGCTGTCAACGCGTCATGTGGCGCAGACTAAAACCACAAACAAAAACAACAAAAAAACTACAAAAAGAAACACAAATACACACATAAATCACACACAGTGCAACAGGCCACAAAAACAATGGCAGACAGAGACATCTTCGATTGAAACAAATGCGGATTGGTAGTGGGATGGAAAATCTATGATATACACTGGCAAGAGGGTGTTGTAGTTTTGTCACTGAGTTTGTAAAGCATTGAAGAGGACATCTTTCAAGCCATAAACTATAAACATATGTATATTATATAAATCATATAGCTGCCTTAGAAACTATCAATCTAAAGCTGACTTCTGCTCTTGTTAAACTTTTTGTTTTACTAGATTATCAGAAATTTGTATTGTATTTAAGAGTATTTAATCTTCTGTATTATAAAGATACTTATTTTTTTTGTTGCTTACTTTTTTGTTGCAATTTCCTGCAATGTTAGTTCCCTTGCTGCAGCATTTATGGCATATTGACATTTGCCAAATGTCAAATTGCGGCCTTTGTTTGCATTGTTTAACTGTCTGTCTGTCTGTCAGTCTGTCTATTTAACTGTTTTATTGGCTTCAATTGTCACAAGTTGCGGCATACAAAACTCTGCATTTTCCATTAATCATAGGTAGCAACACCTTAAATTCAAATGTTGGCAGCTGCCGCCACATCAACAACCTGCAAATTATGAGCAATTGTTGCTGTGGGGCCCAATGCGTGGGCTCGCAACATGCGACAACCCACGCGCAGCAAGTGTTGCAGCAACATGTTGCACTGTCAACATATTAGGGTCATTTCAAAGCCGTAACAAGAATTCGCCAGACAAACTGCACAAAAATGTGCTGAAATATTGTCGCCATTCTAGTAATGTTGCTGCTGCTGCAGCTGCTGAGACCAATGGATACGACTTTGCTAAATTTAGCGTCTAATGCGATTTGTAATAGTTGCGCTAAATTGTGGACATTGCAACTGTTGCTGTTGCTGCTGTACCAGGAAATGTTTTGTGCAGCAGCAACAACAATGAAAGTAATAATATTGTTGCTGCTGCGGGTGCTGCTGTTGTCATTGCAAACATTGTCGAGAGGTTGTGGGGAAGAAAGCTTTGCATGTTGCTTGTTGTTATTGCTGTTGCTGTTTGCATTTTTTCTTGCCATATGACTTGGAAGTTTCCATGTTGCTGTTCAATGCTGCGGGTTGTCAACGCGTTTCTTGTAGCAATTGCAATTGATGTTGTTGTTGTTGTTGCTGCTGCTGCTGCTGCTGCAGCTTGTGTCTGCGATTTTGTCGCACCATGCACATATTTGTATAGAGTGGTTGCATTTAAATGAAATTTAGATCCATTAAAGTCTTTATAATTAATTAATTTTTGAGCAAAACTCATCACAAACTGCGATAACTTTGCCAAAACTGACCCGATTTCAACTCCCGAGGGCTTTTTGATCATGGTTTGGCATCCTTAGCAAGTCTACATTCAAAGTTCAGAAACTCATTATTTTCGGATTTCTTTATAGAAATCATGACATCAATGGTGACATGCACTTTTCAAGTTCGCAGAAATGCCCTTCCCCGACTTCAAACTCCCATAACTTTGCCAAATCTGACCCGATTTCAACTCCCGAGGGCTTTTTGATCATGGTTTGCCATCCTTAGCAAGTCTACATTCAAAGTTCAGAAACTCATTATTTTCGGATTTCTTTATAGAAATCATGACATCAATGGTGACATGCACTTTTCAAGTTCGCAGAAATGCCCTTCCCCGACTTCAAACTCCCATAACTTTGCCAAATCTGACCCGATTTCAACTCCCGAGGGCTTTTTGATCATGGTTTGCCATCCTTAGCAAGTCTACATTCAAAGTTCAGAAACTCATTATTTTCGGATTTCTTGTCAGAAATCATGACATCAATGGTGACATGTGTGCTTTCAAGTCCCCAGAACTGCCCTTCCGGATCTTCAAAGAGCCATAACTTTGCCAAAACTGATCCGATCTCAACTCCCGAGGGCTTGTTGATCATGGTTTGTCATCCTTAGCAAGTCTACATTCAAAGTTCAGAAACTCATTATTTTCGGATTTCTTGTCAGAAATCATGACATCAATGGTGACATGTGTGCTTTCAAGTCCCCAGAACTGCCCTTCCGAATCTTAAAACTGCCATAACTTTGCCAAATCTGATCCGATTTCAACTCCCGAGGGCTTGTTGATCATGTTTTGTCATCCGTAGCAAGTCTACATTCAAAGTACAGAAACTCATTATTTTCGGATTTTTTGTCAGAAATCATGACAAAAATGGTGACATGCACTTTTCAAGTTCGCAGAAATGCCCTTCCCCGACTTCAAACTCCCATAACTTTGCCAAATCTGACCCGATTTCAACTCCCGAGGGCTTTTTGATCATGGTTTGCCATCCTTAGCAAGTTTACATTCAAAGATCATAAACTCGATATTTTCGGATTTCTTGTCAAAAGTCATGACATCAATGGTGTCATGTGTGCTTTCAAGTCCCCAGAAATGCCCTTCCGAATCTTAAAACTGCCATAACTTTGCCAAATCTGACCCGATTTGAGCTCCCGAGGTCTTTTTGATCATGGTTTGCCATCCTTAGCAAGTCTACATTCAATGTTCAGAAACTCATTATTTTCGGATTTCTTTATAGAAATCATGACATCAATGGTGACATGCACTTTTCAAGTTCGCAGAAATGCCCTTCCCCGACTTCAAACTCCCATAACTTTGCCAAAACTTATCCGATTTCAACTCCCGAGGGCTTGTTGATCATGGTTTGTCATCCTTAGCAAGTCTACATTCAAAGTTCAGAAACTCATTATTGTCGGATTTCTTGTCAGAAATCATGACATCAATGGTGACATGTGTGCTTTCAAGTCCCCAGAACTGCCCTTCCGGATCTTCAAAGAGCCATAACTTTGCCAAAACTGATCCGATTTCAACTCCCGAGGGCTTGTTGATCATGGTTTGTCATCCTTAGCAAGTCTACATTCAAAGTTCAGAAACTCATTATTTTCGGATTTCTTGTCAGAAATCATGACATCAATGGTGACATGTGTGCTTTCAAGTCCCCAGAACTGCCCTTCCGAATCTTAAAACTGCCATAACTTTGCCAAAACTGATCCGATTTCAACTCCCGAGGGCTTGTTGATCATGGTTTGCCATCCTTAGCAAGTCTACATTCAAAGTTTAGAAACTCATTATTTTCGGATTTCTTGTCAGAAATCATGACATCAATGGTGACATGTGTGCTTTCAAGTCCCCAGAACTGCCCTTCCGGATCTTCAAAGAGCCATAACTTTGCCAAAACTTATCCGATTTCAACTCCCGTGGGCTTGTTGATCATGGTTTGTCATCCTTAGCAAGTCTACATTCAAAGTTCAGAAACTCATTATTTTCGGATTTCTTGTCAGAAATCATGACATCAATGGTGACATGTGTGCTTTCAAGTCCCCAGAACTGCCCTTCCGGATCTTCAAAGAGCCATAACTTTGCCAAAACTGATCCGATTTCAACTCCCGAGGGCTTGTTGATCATGGTTTGTCATCCTTAGCAAGTCTACATTCAAAGTTCAGAAACTCATTATTTTCGGATTTCTTGTCAGAAATCATGACATCAATGGTGACATGTGTGCTTTCAAGTCCCCAGAACTGCCCTTCCGAATCTTAAAACTGCCATAACTTTGCCAAATCTGACCCGATTTCAACTCCCGAGGGCTTTTTGATCATGGTTTCTCATCCTTAGCAAGTCTACATTCAAAGTTCAGAAACTCATTATTTTCGGATTTCTTGTCAGAAATCATGACATCAATGGTGACATGTGTGCTTTCAAGTCCCCAGAACTGCCCTTCCGAATCTTAAAACTGCCATAACTTTGCCAAAACTGATCCGATTTCAACTCCCGAGGGCTTGTTGATCATGGTTTGCCATCCTTAGCAAGTCTACATTCAAAGTTTAGAAACTCATTATTTTCGGATTTCTTGTCAGAAATCATGACATCAATGGTGACATGTGTGCTTTCAAGTCCCCAGAACTGCCCTTCCGGATCTTCAAAGAGCCATAACTTTGCCAAAACTTATCCGATTTCAACTCCCGTGGGCTTGTTGATCATGGTTTGTCATCCTTAGCAAGTCTACATTCAAAGTTCAGAAACTCATTATTTTCGGATTTCTTGTCAGAAATCATGACATCAATGGTGACATGTGTGCTTTCAAGTCCCCAGAACTGCCCTTCCGAATCTTAAAACTGCCATAACTTTGCCAAATCTGACCCGATTTCAACTCCCGAGGGCTTTTTGATCATGGTTTCTCATCCTTAGCAAGTCTACATTCAAAGTTCAGAAACTCATTATTTTCGGATTTCTTTATAGAAATCATGACATCAATGGTGACATGCACTTTTCAAGTTCGCAGAAATGCCCTTCCCCGACTTCAAACTCCCATAACTTTGCCAAATCTGACCCGATTTCAACTCCCGAGGGCTTTTTGATCATGGTTTGCCATCCTTAGCAAGTCTACATTCAAAGTTCAGAAACTCATTATTTTCGGATTTCTTTATAGAAATCATGACATCAATGGTGACATGCACTTTTCAAGTTCGCAGAAATGCCCTTCCCCGACTTCAAACTCCCATAACTTTGCCAAATCTGACCCGATTTCAACTCCCGAGGGCTTTTTGATCATGGTTTGCCATCCTTAGCAAGTCTACATTCAAAGTTCCGAAACTCATTATTTTCGGATTTCTTGTCTGAAATCATGACATCAATGGTGACATGTGTGCTTTCAAGTCCCCAGAACTGCCCTTCCGAATCTTAAAACTGCCATAACTTTGCCAAAACTGATCCGATTTCAACTCCCGAGGGCTTTTTGATCATGGTTTGCCATCCTTAGCAAGTCTACATTCAAAGTTCAGAAACTCATTATTTTCGGATTTCTTTATAGAAATCATGACATCAATGGTGACATGCACTTTTCAAGTTCGCAGAAATGCCCTTCCCCGACTTCAAACTCCCATAACTTTGCCAAAACTTATCCGATTTCAACTCCCGAGGGCTTGTTGATCATGGTTTGTCATCCTTAGCAAGTCTACATTCAAAGTTCAGAAACTCATTATTTTCGGATTTCTTGTCAGAAATCATGACATCAATGGTGACATGTGTGCTTTCAAGTCCCCAGAACTGCCCTTCCGAATCTTAAAACTGACATAACTTTGCCAAATCTGACCCGATTTCAACTCCCGAGGGCTTTTTGATCATGTTTTGTCATCCTTAGCAAGTCTACATTCAAAGTTCAGAAACTCATTATTTTCGGATTTATTGTCAGAAATCATGACAAATATGTCAAGGTTCCAAGTGCCCCGAAATGCCCATTCTAACATGTTTTTATTTCAAAGCTCTTCAAAATACACCTGACATTTAAGCTGTCAACTATAATTATCATTTGTTGGTTTAATTATTTATGTTCACTATACTAGAGACAATTTGCAGTTGCAGCTCACGTTTTTATTGCACGATAATTACACGCCCGCAACTTTATATGTTAATAGAGGTGTTTTTCCTCTCACATCGATGACATGGAAGCGTTTAATGATAATTAAATGCTGTCGTGTGAGAAATTCATAATTTCAGTCGGACAACAACAACAAATAAAGATGAAAAGAAAAAACGGTAGCCAAAGCAAACGGCTTGATAAACACAATTTTCCCACAAAAATGTTCAAGTAATCGGATTTTGGAGTACGTTTCAAGTTGTTTGTCGTGCTTTGAAATAAAGTTCTTAGGAACCCCAACAAACTGAGAAATGACATGAGAATTGTGACAGAGCTGCAGATTGCGTGTTGTTGTTGGTGTTTCTCTCGTAGTTGTTGTTGTTGCTGTGTACGTGGCAGATGCTTATCTCTTGTAGGTGAACCCTAGAGCGAACCCTAATGATAGTTTTAGCCATGGCAAAAGAAACAAGTTCAAGTTAGTTGGCTGCAAATGAGGTGCTAAGCTGCCAACACGACAGCGTCACGTGTCCAGTGTTGCACTGCCACGCCCAAAATCCCCCCCCCCCATCCCCGCCCCCTTTGGTAGTTTCGCGTGAAGTGCGTTGCGATAAACTTGAACTTAATTTCCAGCTAAAAAAAAGGGCCAGCCAACAAAGGAAACAAACCGCCAGCAACAACCAACAACAAGCGACAACAACAACAAGCGACAACAACAACAGTTGCTGCTTTGCTTGCTGCTCTTTTCAGTTCTTTTGGAAGGCGTTACCCACTCTTGATGGGATCGCTGCTCTGCTCTGCTCTGGGCCAGGCACATGCATTTTGCATAATAAGTTCATAAATTGTAGACCCACAAATTGTGGGCTGCAACCGCGATTGAGAGAGAGAGAGAGAGAGAGAGAGAGAGAAGCAAACGAGAAGTTTAACGGCTTTAGCTTGTTTACCTCTTTAGCAGTTTGTCGCTGCTTTTTATTAGCTTATTTCTTCAACTAGTTAAGTTATCTCAGATACAAATGCGGGTGTTATGCTAATGTTGTAGAAAGTGTTTATACAGTTAGTCCAGATGGTCAGAGATTAAGTTGAAACAGTTTACAAATTTTTTGTTTTTGTATATCTTTTTTTGTTTATCATTCAAATGACGTGTAGTGTCCATCTGAAAACAATTTACAATACCCTCGGCTGGTTTTCTTTTGTATCTTTGGCCCAGTTTCACCTGAGAAAACTCACTGAAAAACTGATGTCTTGTTTAGATATAAACAAACCAATCAAAAGGCGCCTCGAAGAACTCTTCATAAATCATTTGTTTTTGTATATTCCAAAATACTCTTAAAATTGTTGTTGTTCTTATTGTTGCTGCTGACCTTCAATAGGCCTCGTTAGCATGGAATTCTTTTGGGCCAGCATAAAAAACACTCAAGATTACGCAAATCCGCTAAAAGCCCAAATGAAAACTTGTTAAACATGTGGCGCAGATAAAAAATTAAAATTTAATGAAATTTTCTTAATTTTATGAGCTGCAAAAATGTAAGAAGCCAAAGGGGTAGCCAAGGTCAACTGAGGTTAAGATGCCTTTCCCCCAAAAAAGTAATATTACGCACTTGTGTTTTCAAGGGGGTCCGCCCCCGCCCTCAGATGTGCACACTTCACCTCCTCCGCCCAGTGCCACCCACATGACGTGTGCGCCTAGGTTTTTCTTTTGGGATTATCTATCATCTGTCTGGGCAACAACTGTTTGTCTGTCTGTCTGTTCGTTGTGTTTTCTTTTTTTGTTTGGTGTCTGTCTGTGTTTGTCTGGCTCTTGGCTTGGCCCCCATGCAATTGAAAGCAATTATAACATATGTGAAGGAGGAAGCTCGGCCAGCTCAGGCGATGGTTACGTGATGGGAAAATTTTTGGTGGAAATAGTGTGAAATTTGTGTGGTGTGTGAAAATGCGACTGACCAACACACGGTTGAGCAACATTTATGCTTTCCTCAGATCCAAATCAAATTGGCCAATTAAAAAACTAAATTTCATATTGCATACAGTAATAACTAGCAATTGAACAGACAACTTGCTGCACTCTGCAATACTCTGTAATCGATGGAGAAATATTAAATATGAGCTAAAGCTAAAAATTAGATAATTATTGGCAAATATCGGCTGTTTTAATGAAGTAATTATTTTTTAGGCCACGTTAAGAATCAATCAGCTGAAAAGAAGTGTCAAGATATTTTAAAAATATTATCAATGTTTGAAAATATGGGATAGGTTATTATGAAAAATATTCAAAATAACTATCAAGAGTTCAAAATATTATGATATTTATTATTATTATTCTCTCACCTTAATATAAATATTTAAAACATAAATCTCCGGCTCCTCCTTCACTAATAACATCCAGTAAAGTCTCAATTAAATATTCATCCTCTCATTTATTGCTTCTACTCCCAGAACGGCTTGGATGACGACGACGATACCGAAGACGATTCATTTGGCTACGAGAACGAAGGCGACGAAGGCGAAGGCGACGCTGCCACCGAGGACGATCTGAACGAAGTAGTCTCCGATTTGGATCTGGAGTGCGAGAGTGCTCCGCACAGTCGCAGTCGCAATTCGACGGAGATCTTGCAACGCTGTCAGTTAGCTGCCACCGAGATTGTGTCCGCCAACGTTGCTGCCGAGGATCAGTCACGCGATTGTATCGCAACCCAAAAGGTAAACTACCAAACAAAACTTAATTTGCATATATGCCAAATTTGTGCGAATCTTGTTTGTACTTCTTCTTCTTGACGTTGTTGTTGTATGTTTGTTAGTATGTAGTTGTTGTTGTTATTGTTTGATTTTGCTAGCTAGAATTATTATGCGCATGCCTTCTACAGTATTGTCAACTTTTGTAAAAGAAAATCCTAAACCTAAAACCTAACCAGTATCCTGAAGCCCAAATAAAGCTATACTTTTGATTGACTTCACAGAATCTACCCGAGTTGGCAGCACTATACTATTATTTTACATATACAGTGCTGACAACTTTTTCGGCACAAAACTTGAGCTCTCAACTCTTAATCCTCAATTCTCAAAACTGAAAAATTATAATTGCAGAGCACTATATAACTCGAGTTGGCAGCACTGTATGCTACACATACTATAGTATATATACAGTATTGTCAACATTTTAAAGCTCAGAACTTAAAACCCAACTTCTTATCCTTATTTCCGAAATTTTAAAAAAATATCTAAAAAAGCAGTCAAGTTTAGCTTCCATTAAGATATGCGCCAAGTTGGCAGCACTGCATATATTATTATATATCTAAACTTTAGATTCTAAAGAATTGCCAACTTAAAAAAAAACCTCAACTTTTAATACTCAAGTCCCAAAACTGAACAAATGAAATTCAGAACTGTTAATTCGATATTCGCCCGAGTTGGCAGCACTGCAGCAGCATGTTAATTTTTGTGTTTGTATGCGTGTGTGTGTTTATGTGCGTGAGCGTATGACCTCTTAACAGCCTGCCATTGCATTTGCCTAACCATTTTCTGTTCCACACACACCAACAACACACAACACACAATTCTCAGCCTGGCGACGAGGCCGACGAGGAGGACGACGACGACGCTGACGCTGACGTCGACGTTGTTGATTTTGTGATTGCGAAACGCGCTTGGCGACCATCGAAGCTCATAAATAGCAATACAGTTGGTGGCGCCGCAACAGCAGCAGCCGCAGCAGCAGCCACACTCACCGATTTTGAGGCAGATTCGGAGAGCAGCGATCTGGAGCAGGTGCAGCAGTTGCGACGAGGTGGCTTTGGTGGCAACAGTGCTGCCAATCAGCGACGTCTAGTGCTGCCCATCATTACCAATATACAGCAGCTGCAACAACACCTAGCTGTGGGTCATGTAGACATGTCGCAGGCCAGCAGCAGCTCCACGCCCAATTTAAGCAATCTATCCAATTTGTCGCTGTTGCAGACGCGACACGGCAGTGGCAACAACAAAATGTTGCCGCCACAGTGCCACAATGGTGGCAAAAACAAAAGTATTGCTGTTGCCGTCATTACGCCCAACACCCATAATCATAATCATAATCACAATCATCATAATATCCATCATGGTCACGGTCACGGTCACGGTCACGACTTGAATAAGTCGCCAACGGTGCTGCGCAAGGCGGCAATGCATCGCAGCCACAATGACACCTCCAAGTTCAATCGTTCCAATCGCAAGTCCAAGAATTGCGCCATCTTCTACTTCAAGCATTTGGACACGGACAATGAGACGAGCGGCGCCGGCACCGATGCCGCCGGCGAGGGGGAAACTGAAACGGTTTCTCAGCAACTGCAACGTTCCAGCGAAGTAAGTACCGTTATCAGGTGTTTGGTGACTGGTGTTGGGTCTTCCTCGTTCGCAACCGTAACCTCAACTTCAACTCCGACTCTAGCGCAACATTCGCGGCGGTTATCGATTCGCGACCTCGACTTATCGACAATCGCAAAACACTCGATTGTTTAACATTAGCAACCATGTGCGTTGCTTATTTCCATGCCGAATCTGCTTCAATTTGCATGTCTTTTGCATGTGTTTATCTTTTAACTAATATATTCAAGTAAACCCATATATATATTTATTATATTAAGTCTTTTGGCATGCCTAACAATTTCTTAATTAACATTTGCTGCTCATTAACTGGTAGTCATTATTATAATTAATATCTTTTTATGCCACATCATTAATCATCAATCGACTTTCATAAGTAGATTTTAAGTCACAACCCGCGCCTGGGGCAACAGTTGCTTGATCTATGTCAGAGGTCAGCCCAAGGGTTCTTTAAACCCCCTGCCCCAAAACATAGTTCCGCGTATGGTAATCAATCGGTTTTGTTCATGAACTTTACCTTAAGAGTTCGAGTTCATAATGAAAGCAAGAGAACTAGAAGAGTTAAGATTTGTTGAATTTTTGTTAAGAGGTTCAATAGATCTTGAGTTGAATTAGTTCAGTTCGGCAGAAAAATGATTGAGATTGGAAACTAAGATCGTTAGAGCAGAGATTAAAAATTGAGCATAACATCTTTTCATGCGAGTATCAAACAAATGAATCAGAATCAATTTAGAGATAGATTCCTTAGATCATATTGAGTAATCCATAGTTTGTTTGTTTTGCAGTTTATCAAGAAATAAAATATTATACTCTCAATATGTAAATGAGTTGCACAATTCAAGAATTATAAGCAAGATCCCCACAGCTGAAGAAATCGGGTAAATTATGAGAGTTTTTATTTTCTAACTTAATTAGAAAAATGCTAAGTAAAAGAACTAAATGAACCCTGTTTCTGTTCAATAAATAATAAACCAAAAATTAAAAAAAAATTAATAAATTCAAGCTTGACGAAATTTAAAAGATTTTTGACATATTTTCCATAAGTTAATGGAAGAATTCAAACTAAAAGCAAATGCGCAAATTTGAATGGCAATCAAGTTTGGCCTGGCAGTTCACCTGTGGCACCTGCCTGCTGCTGTTGTTGTTGTTGGTTGTTGGTTGTTTGTAACTCCTCCAACACCCATTTGACGAGTGCATCGGCAGCATGCAGAGAGTCTAAGGTCGCCAACGTCGACAAACCAAACGGAACGTCACAGCATTAATATATAAATTGCAAACAGAGAAAACGACAGCAGCAGCAGCAGCAACTGGCAACAGCAACCACAACAACAACTGGCAACTGGCAACTGTCAGGCATTTGTTGAGAGGGCGGCACGGCGGCAACTCCTCCAGCTAGCGGAGGTGCAACAGGCCATGGCCAGCAAGAAGGCAGGTTGCCGAGTCAGTTACCAAGTTGCAGGCAACCGGCATTTGAGACGAGCTCAAACGATTTTTGCCACTCATGCGCGCCGCAGTGCAACAATTTGTACCTACAATTGTTGTTGTTGTTGTGTGCATGTGTTGCTGTTGTTGTTGCTGTTGACTACAAGTTACAATTTGCCATTTTGCGCAAGTAACGCTAATTAAACTTCATTTTCTACTACTTCATCTTCATCTGCTGCTGCTGCCGCTGCTGCTGCTGTTGTTGTTGTTGTTGTTGGCATTGCCATTGCAGGCAGGCAGCGTCAGCTTCAGCTTCATTTGTATCTTCATCCTCAGCCCACACAGCTTTTGCTTTTGCTTGATTTTAATTTACCATACTAACTTTTTGTTTCCCTTCCCCCTCACCCTTTTAGATACTGAAATCGGCTGATGCCTCTACGGATGACGACGACGAGGGTTGGCTCTACACAGCAGCAACTGCAACAACAACAACAACAACTGCAACAGCAACATCTACAGTCGATGGTCTGCAGTCGACAACAATCTCATCGACAACCTCTGGCGCCGCAGCAGCAACAGCAGGGGTTAGTTCTCCGACCAGCGACGACTCTGATAAGGAGAACAAGGAGACGCTGGTCACCACATCGACAGCAACAACAACAACAGCAGCAGCAGCAACAACTACAGTAACAGCAACAGTTGCTGTTGCTATCGGGAGTGGCAGCGTCAGCAGCAACTACGACAGCAGCAGCGCCTGCTCCTCGTCCAATTCGAACGGCGTACAGACGGAGACCTCGGCAACATCGCGAGTCACCCAAATGCAGCGCAGCAGCAGCAACAACATTGTTGTCGACAACATGGATATGCAGTTGCAAATCAATGGCAGCACCAGCACCAGCAACAACAACAACATCACAGGACACATCATTAGCAACAATTGCTACAATGGTGACAACAACAACAGCAGCAGTCAGCAGCAACAGCAACAACTGCATGCCAACAACAATAACAATAATCACAAACATCAGCAACAGTCGCGCTTTGACTCTAAACAGCAACTGCAACAACAACAACAACATTCGCTGAAAATGGGCTCAAATCTGGAGAACGCTGATGAGGCAACTGTTGCCGCTGATAATGCAAATGGAAATGCAGCACAGGTGAGTGCCAGTCAACTGATTTTGACTGTTAAAGTTTGCAGCGTTTGCTAAATGAGCAGACTTCTTGGTGCTTATAAGTTAGGCAGGCATTAAAAAGAGTATAAGACTTAATAATATGGCTCATAAAATATGGCTAAAGAACAAAAATAGTTTTTTAATAAACAATCTATACAAATTTAGCATTAGAAAATTATATGCATTTTTTTTGGTAGTAGAGAGCTATTGATAAGTAGGTTAAAAGCTAAAAAACCTGCAATGATTTTTGTTTGTTTTTATTTAACTTTAATAATATTATTAAAGTCGCATTTTTGCTATTTAACAACACCTCAAAATTCTTTGGCAATATATTGTATATATCTGAAATATTGCCTGATCATTAACATAATAAGAGAACAGAGACTTTAATCTATCAGCACGTTGCTTGGCCATTATTTGTTATTAGACTGCCAGATATATCAGCTAATAAGCTGAGACATGCGGCTGAGAACTCGAGTGGTGGTGGTGCTAGTGGTGCCTCACCATTTATAGACCACAAAACCAAAATGCGCAAATATACAAATCACAAGACATGCAACAAGCCAGCCGTCTGCAGCACGTTGGGCCCATAACGACACCGAGTTTCCCACAGTCAGTCGCCAGTTAAAGTCTTAAAGTCTCAAGACTTGAGTCTTGAAGTCTCCAGACTTGAGACTTGAGTCTTCTCTTGTTGCAATTCGATTTCGATTCGATCTCGCTGACTGTCTGGCAACGTCTCTCGCTCTCAGCTCTGACTTGTGTCAATAAAAGAGTTGGATTCGTTGCTGCCTGCAACTTTGTTTGCCATTAGCCCAATACTGAGCCAGGCCAAAAGAGGTCTGGGGAGGCAGGGGGGGTAAAGGCGCCTTTTCAATAAATGGCTACCGCCTCTATTTCTTTAGCTGCTACTTTGGTTTCCCTCCACCTGATGATTAAGCAGTTGGGTTAATGAAAGCGAACCATGCACCGACCGACCGACCGAACGAAGTCTAAACAACTCCCGTCCCGGCAGCAGCTGCCATTCAAAAAAAATTGGTAACAACTACCGACTCCCGACTGACTGACTGCCTGACTGACTGACAGACTGAGCGACGGAGCTGGCGATAGTCCAGGAAAAACTGTCGCTGCCTGGAAATTGAGCAGCGCACGTCAAAAATGGGAAAGTACGAAATTAACTAAAAACGTGTGATTTATTTCTTCATTGCGGCAGAGAAAAACAAAAAAACAACAACAATTGAAAGGGACGACAGCGACAGAGTTTTTGAGGCAACGAGGACACGTTCGACTGGCCAAGATTTATGGGGATTGCTTTCAGCTTTTAACCGGCAATTGTAATAGAGCCATGCACACGTAAAACTCTAGCAGGAAATGCACTCGCTGCTCTCCGCCAGCTTTAGCCTGATTGATTATGAGATCAGGCCTGCGCTTTTCTTGTTGGCCATTTTTAATGAAACTTGCATTTTCTTAACCCTCTGCCACACAGCTGCTGTCCATGTGCAACATTAACAACAATACCAGCAACAACAACAACAACAACAACTGTAGCTTCTACAGTCGCGCCGATATTTGCAACATTAGCGTCTGGCCCAGTGAGATGAGCAACTGCAGCAATGGAAATCCTCTGCAGCATGGCAACCGTTTGCCGCCACGTTCTCCAGCCAAATCCGCCAAGTCGAGCAAATCGCAGGCCAGCAGCAGCAATGCCACAATGTCGCCAGCTAAGGTAAGTCTACAAAGCGCCTACTCTCTTTCTAACTGTCCCTCCTTCCTACTATAATATCTGCGCAAAGGAAGCGGAAACATTTCCTGCGAACTAAAGCGAATATCTTCTAGTTTGCTTTCTCTTGAGTTCCACGCTGACAAAAGTTTGATTGATTAATAGAGGATCCAAACACATAAAAAGAAACTAGCAACTGCTTCAATTATTTGATTACAGTTAGATTTAATTTATATAATATCAAGCAAATGGAATATTTCAAATTGAGATAGTTCAATATCTATATCAGTTTCTATAAAAATATTTCAAGTTGGAATTAATATTCTATTGAATTCATTACATAACTGCTCAAAATAATATGCTAGTGCTGCTGAAATTCTGCAAATGGAAATATGTATTTTATACACATAAAAAAAATGCATAAACTAAACTCTGTTTATTCAAAAAAAGAAAAAAGAATTATAATATTTGAAAGTATTTTTTTTATATATATTTATACAAATTTTAGCTGCATTTTAAAGTAATCTAAAACTTAGCTTTAGCCAAAGTCCTTAGTAGTTTTTTCTCAGTGCACAGCCCACAACTGCAGCGTTTTCCCTTTCAAAATAAAAACGCACAGCACTCGCAATTTGTCATCTTGAGGCAGTGGCAGTGGCAGTGGCAGTGGCAGTGGCAGAGTCAGAGGCAGTGGCAGGGGCAGCCTCATCTCGTTCCGTTGCGTCTTGGACTTGAACACCAAGTTGCGTGTCGCACGTTCACACAACCGTGACCATGAGCCGAGTAA
The DNA here is from genome assembly GCA_035045305.1 of Drosophila maculinotata. Lineage (NCBI taxonomy): Eukaryota > Metazoa > Arthropoda > Insecta > Diptera > Drosophilidae > Drosophila > Drosophila maculinotata. The sequence goes on from JAWNPD010000464.1 coordinate 70,249, forward strand.
GTAAAGCTGAGCCTGGGCCCAGATACATATATATATATATGTATATGTATAACGGTACGATCAATTTGGATGGCCGGCTCGTCTTTGTTGTTTACTTTATAGACTCTCATGGTTTCAGTTTCGCTTGAAATGCACACGAGTTGCGTTCGATCATCGATACAACGATTGAATTCAATGCAACTTTACTCTGTTGGTGGTCCACTCGAGGAACTCCGGTAGTGGCTCACAGTGTGTGTGTGTGTGTGTGTGTGTGTGTGTGGGTGCGTGCGTATGTGTATTTGCCTCGAATTTCTCTAAGCTCTTTTTGCGGCTTTTTCGTGTCAATTTGCTGGTAAACATGTCCCCAAACATGTCCAATGACAAGTTGCCGGCGTCTAATGGGCTGTAAACGATCATCTTTGTAATTTGAGCCAGTTTACTGCGAGTTATTAGTGAAAATCAGCGGGTGGAAATCAGCAGGCCAGTGTTGCAAAATGAAATCATTACAGTGATGTGAACTGGAAAACTAGCAAATAATTATAACAGTCTGTGGTTTTTGTTCAACTATGAAATTAAAGTCTAAAAGTTATGGATATAAAGACACTTGTATTATTTTTTCGACAGACTTAATTAAATGATTTTAAAGCATTTAATTTTTAAAAATTTAGAAGCTAGTAATCAGAAATTACAAAGTCAACAACAAAAATTACAAATTTTGTGGAAAATTTATTTAAGTTCGTTTTTGATTGTCTGGAAACGTATTGTGTTGAAAAAGTTCCCTTTGCTATACCCAAGTTTCATGAAGCTCTCATGAATCAAAGCCTCTCTTTGCGATTCTCAACATTTGATGTTTGCCCATCAATACTTCAGTTCAAGCAATTATTGACTAGCTGACTATCATCAGTGTCTGGTTTTGTTATCCAACTCTCACTTTTATTTGGCCAGACGATCGGTAACATCAGCAACATCAGCAACATGTTGCATGTTGCGCGCTTGTTGTTGCTCATGTGTGTGCGTCATTTGCATTTGTCGCTGACAACTCGATTGCAGCAGCACCTCCTGCACCTCATCTCTCTCTCTCTCCCTCTCTCCCTCTCTCCCTCTCAGCCTGCCCCTACTGAAGCTGCACGCAGTTTTCACTGTCATCCACCCGAGGGCAGCTTCAGTCTTGAGACTTCAGACTTCAGACTCCAGACTCTCGACTCTCCTGTCCAGAGTATCCGCTGCAAAATCCATTGCGTTGCGTTGTGCGTTGATTTATTGAGAGTGAAATTTGCGACGCTTTGATTAATATTGACAAATTTCGCATTTGGCTTTTTGTTCATTTTTGTATCTGCTCAATTTATGCAAGTCGTATATCAATTGAAACGCCTCCCGAGATAACCGTACCCCAATCACCGATAACCGATGACGTTCGACGTGCCAAATCAAAACGATCACCAAAAAAAAAATGATATAATAGCAAACTTATCTTATCGCAACGCACTCGACGCTAAATTGACTTGTTAAACAAAAATATATATATATATATATTAGAAATTTAAACAAATAATAGAAATGTGCAACTAATCGATGACGATCACTGATCAATGATCGATGACTGAAAACACACAATTTCGATTGCTAATTTTTGTTTTTAGCCAGCTTTTATCTTATCGTTGGCTATTATCAAACGCATTTGGCTGTCGGATTGATTTAAAATTCGCAAAGTGAACTTTCAGTATTGTTCGCGAAGTCGCCAGCAGCGGTTGCAGCGTTGTTACAGTTACAGTTACAGATACATTTACATTTACAGATACAAAGATACAGGATACATAAGATACAAAAGTCGCGCAACAATAGAAAGCCAATAATAGCATTTGCTATTGCTATTGTTATTGTTATTGTTTGCTTGTTGTTATTGTTCGCTTTTTCGCGTAATTTGCATTTAGCTTAAAAAGTGTGTAATTAAGCGCTCGCAGTGCCTGTCAAACTGTATATTCTCATTCGCGATCAAATTCGCGATTTGCGTGCGTGCCGCAGTGCAATTAAATTTGTTCAAATAAAAGCAAGAAAAAAAAAAACAACAAATACGAAAACGGGCAAAAACGACGATTGTCAAGGCCCGAAAAAGTTAAAAGCCAAAGCTGTCCACAAACATTTCAACAGTTTGTCAGCCACTGTGTGGCATTTAATCGGCATTAGAGATGAACGCGTGAGCAGATCAAATCAATAGAAACTATACTAGCTGTAAATTGTTAAGGTATTTGTAAATATTTGTGAATTTGCAATGCTATATTTTAAAAAAGAAAAAAAAAATATTCCACAGCTGCAGTTATGAAATTTTGAAGGTTAATTACTGTTAGATTACTTACCTTATTAATAGGTGTTGCAAAATTTAACGGACACGCCTATCACCGCGCCCACATGTTGCAAAAATTCTTATCGCCCAAAGTTGAAGAGCTAGACTCGTAAAATTTGGAAGGTTTATTACTGATATGGCTAACTCAAAGGCCAATCCTGCCTAGATCTTACAGTTTGAAATTCATTGTCCTTTTGAGAAACTGAACGTTCTTACTTCTTGCCTACTTTCTTAACTTCCTGGCTCATTTCTTAGCTGCCTTTTCATAAATTTCCTCAATTTGTACTCACATGCAATAAACTATCGTATATTTATCGTGCTACTATCGCATAAATTGCCGCAAATTTCCAGCGCTAGCTTTGTGGCTATGGTTTCCAGTTTTGCTTAATTGGCCAATGGCTAAACAAAAAAAGCCAAACTCATATAATTGCCTTTAATTATCGCAAACGCCCAATCGCAAAAGGCCTTTCAGTTGTTGTTGTTGTTGTTGCTGCTGCAGTTTCTTTTATCCAGTTTCGGAAAGCGGCAACTCCGTTGAACATTTGCTGTTTTTCACTTGGCGCACATTTGAAAATTGTTTCCGTTGTGTGTGCAGCGCACACAGTTTGACAGTCATTGCGGCCAGGCCGGCGCTGCACAGGAAACTGTTAATTAAATTAAGCCCAAAGATTAGCAATAAAAATTGAAGCGTGTTCAGCAGTCAGACACGAAGACTAACTTTCTGCACAAGTGTGATAAATATAACTCCAGATATATATGTACATATATGTTATACTATATGAACATATATATGGTGTTGAATTTAGACCTGTTAATATAAATATATAGTATACACAGAGACAACAGCTGGCGGCGTTGGCTGACTGACTCACTTGAAAGCCAAATAAATAAGTATACCTTGGAATTGTTCAATTGTGCAACGCGATTTGCAATTAACCATTTGTTTTTAGTGCCTTTGTCAAAAGGTTACCATTTTCGAGTGGCAAATGTTTTGTAATAACTAGCAAAATACGAAATACAATATACAAACAACAAATCCAAAAACACAACAATCATTATCAACGCTTCGCTGGTTTTTTCTCTTTCCAAATATAAAACACAAACAACAAATTTATTGCTTGTGTTTCAAGTTCTAATTCGATGAGCAATCACTTTGATTACTTCAAATTAACGTTGGATTTGTCAAGAAACGTTTCTTAATGTTGTTTGTGTTTGGGCAAAATGATTCCAAACAACTTTAATAGCTTTTTTTAATATTAAAATATACAAATTGCTGAAATTTGTGGGAAACCAAAATAATAGAAAATTAAAAATTGATATAAATTATTTTTAATTTATGATATAATTATTTAAAATGTTTTAAAGTTATGTATCGGTATTCTGCACTAATTAAAGACTCTCAGCTGTTAAGATTCAACTGGCAGCCAATTATAAAATCACTTTAAAGAGTATCAAAAATGACAACACATTTATGCAAACAATAATTTGGCAAGGCCTTGAACAAAAGAAAACCCCCTTCGACCCACTTGATTGACGCGTTGAGACACCACAGAGAAAACAGCAGATAAGAAAGTCGAAAAAAAAGAAAGAAAATGTTTATAGAACTTCAGATAAGTTTTATGTAAAACAAAGTTGAGTGAGTGCGAAATTTATGAATGTGCTGCTGGTGAATTATAATGAGTGTATAACACAACTGTGACTACCATTCAGCTGCATAATGAATAGGTATAGCAACAAAAAAACACAGAGAGCGATAAGCGAGAACCCCATTGAAACTTAATTCTCCAATTCGCAGAACTCACTGATAAGCGAGAAAGAGCGAGAGCAGACCTACTATAAATGCATTTCCTCCTACGCCTCTTTTCATTTATGTATATCACTCAATTGTTCTTCGGGTGCGTCACTTGAAGAAGAAGAGTGACCAACGTGCCAAGCGGGGCACTTCAATTCGCCATGCTCATTAATTCTCACACTCTTTCTCTCCCTCTCTCGCACTCTCTCAACAGGGCAAGGTCTCGCATGATTCAATCAAGCAGCTTGTGCTCGAAGCAGAGCATTTGGTGCGCGACGCTCAGGAGGCAGCATTGAAGACGCCAACGAAGCAGAAACATTCCATCATCAAGATCTCCTCGACGGTCAAAAAGCGCGAACTCAACATGCCCGGTCCCATCAAGCAGCGTGTCGAGGTATGTAGCAAAACAAAACAAAACAAAACCACCTAAAAGGAAAAACGCGATTAAAAATCTATTTAGTATTGGCAAAGTTATGACAGTGTAAAGTCTGGGATGTGTATTTCTAGGGCTGGAAACTTCACATTGTTGTCGTGATTTTTCATAAGAAATCCTAAAAAAAGGATTTCTGCATTTTAATGTAGAATTGTTAAGGAGGTCAAACCATGAACAAAATGCCCTTGAAATCACAAATCAGATCAGTTTTGACAAAGTTATGGGAGTTTAAAGTCGGAGAATGGCATTTCTGCGGACCTGGAAGCACACATGTCACCATTGTTGTCATGACTTTGGACAAGAAATCCGAAAATCAAGAGTTTCTAAATTTTGAATGTAGAATTGTTAAGGAGGTCAAACCAAGAACACAATGCCCTCGGAAACACAAATCGGATCAGTTTTAGCAAAGTTATGGCAGTTTGAAGCCTAGGATTTTTGGGGATTTGGGTATTCACTTGTTCAAATTACAAATGTGAAATATTACTGTTGTTTCCTCGCTATCTATTTATTGCTATTTTGCTTTAATTATTTCTGCTTTCTTCCTTTTCAGGAGTGGCTGGAGCATCAGCCCTCGACACCACAGTTGCTCACACGGAGTCACGAGGCGCCCGCCAAGCGGGATGATTGTGAGGCTTCTGGGGAGGCCTCCGAAACGGACTCGATGCCGCTCAATGCGAGCGTCGTTTGCGGTGGGTCGGATTCGTCGGAAGGATTCACAGACTCGATAGCCACCTGCATGCAGACGAGCACCAACTCGTATGGCTGTTCAACGGAACGCATTGGTGGCTCCGCTGAGCCCATTGGTCAGCTGCCACCCACTCCTTTGGGCTATGGCAGCAGCAATCAGAGCTTGAATGTGAAGATTGTTAAACGTCCGCAGACGCGTCGCAAATCGGAGCGTCCCTGGTCCGTCTCCTGTTTGTCGCAGTTGACCACAGATACTGCCCAGTTGACCACAACGATTGCTGCAGTCGGTCAGAGTTCACCACCGGGATTGGCCAGCCATTCGATCAGTGAGAGCGCCTTGGATTCTCTCTCGCCAGGACCACGTGCTCGTGCGGCATCCTCCTCGGGCACTGGCAGCAATGCAGCACGCAAGGCGGACAGCAAAGGATCGCTGCGCAGGAGGCGGGCGCGCAAGAAGCGCATGTCGGCTGCCTCCGGGGGCAAGAAGTCCGATTCGGGCTCGGAGGCACATGGCGATCTTACCCAGACGCTGATGAAGTCCTGCGAGTCAATGTCCTCGCAGCAGCTGCAGGAGTTTACCAATGCTCTGCTGAGCATACAAAAGGGCAGCTCATCCGGCAATCCCAAGACGGATGAAACGCAGCCGGAGGGCGGTGAATCCGAGTCACAGCTAATGGTGCCCAAGTTCCGTGTGGGATCCTTTACCACAGCTGCTCTAATGGCCAGTGATATTCGCCTGGGCGCCCTTGCAGCGCTTTCCAACTACATGAATGAGGATGAACAGCAAGCAGGTAAGCGGAGGGAGTGGGTTTAGTTACTAATGCACCACTTGGTGGTCATAACTGGGCTATCTTTAATGAAACGTTACTTCCGGGCCTAAGAGTGCTATAGTATATAGCAATAATGATATCATGAGCAGACGCCTTATCTCATATTGTTTTCTTATACCTAAATCGATTAATCATTGTTGTATTTTTGTGGGACTCTTAAGCAGAATTAGTTTAGTCATTTACTTATTATAATATATATATTTATAGTACACTAATTATGTCTATCTATCTATCTATCTATCTATTGTATAACAACTTTCTCTCACAAGCACCCACGCCTGTACCCAGGCCAAAAGGTACCACCAATTGCACCCCACTAATATTCCCTATACAAAAACCCCCCCAATACCCAAAACAATATTTAACTAGTTCTACCATTTTCATTCATACAGAACTCAGCACTGAGGATCATCACAGCAGCATCTCGGAGACGGCGTGGGACAACTATCAAGAGAAATACAATTCGGAGAACTATTCGGAGGGCTTTGATTCGGATGCAGCGCGTCGTCTGTTGGAATTCGGCGATGACTATCGGTTAGTTTAGATATATGACCTTCAGAAGGCGTGCCAAAATATATATATTTATAGCTATAATTATAAATATGCGTCTGGGGTTTTTTGCAGCAATTTCATCGACTCGCAGTCCGATTGCTGCAGTTCGCTGTCGGCCGCCAACAATTTGGATTCGTTTTCGCCACCGCGCATGGATTCACTGCAGCAGCACGAGGTGAAGGCGCTGCATATCACACAGGAGACGATCAGCAGCAGCGTGGATCACGCACGCCGTCAACGCGCCCTCGAGCTGCAATACGAGCGACGTCGCAAAACCCTCGAAGTGCGACGCAAATCCTGTCAAGGTAATGTCTAATTACAGGGTATCTTGCAGTACATCCACTAATCATCTTCTGCACCCCACACAGACATGGCTGAGGCCATCAGTTCACAGAAGGAGCAACAGCAGGAGCAGCAGACAACCACCGCAAATCTTTCCCACTCGGCCACGGCGCTAATGACGCCCAAAACACCCACAACCGCCCAATTGCCAATTCGAAATGATTCTGTGGGACGCAAACTGGAATTTGGCACCGGAATGAGCCACTCTGCCCAGTCGCTGCTGCGTCGCACCTCGGAGAGCGATACTTCGACGCGACGTCGTCGCACAGTTACCGCCGATGAGCGAAGACGCTCCTCGCGCAATCTGGAAAAGTGCATCAAGTTGATACCGGCCACATCTTCATCGAGTGGCGATGACTCCGAGGATGGGGAGCAGGAGATGCGTTCCCTGTTGCAGCAGAGTCGCGATCGTTTTGAGGATACGCGTGCTCTCAAAATACGCTGTCATCTGCTGAGACCGGAGGATTATGTAAGTGTTAACAGAGAGGAATTAGTTTGTTCGTAGTTGAACACATGAAAAGAACAGTCAATGAGTTGTTCCTGAGGAATAATATTAGATAGCAGTAGATCGGTAGAAATCGTATGAGTTATAGAACCTAGACTTCAAGCTACCATAACTTTCCCAAAACTGATCCGATTTCAACTGCCGAGTGCTTTTTGATCATGGTTTGTCATCCTTAGCAAGTCTACATTCAAAGTTCAGAAACTCATTATTTTCGTATTTCTTGTCAGAAATCATGACATCAATGGTGACATGTGTGCTTTTAAGTCCCCAGAAATGCCCTTCCGAATCTTAAAACTGCCATAACTTTGCCAAATCTGACCCTATTTCAACTCCCGAGGGCTTTTTGATCATGGTTTGTCATCCTTAGCAAGTCTACATTCAAAGTTCAGAAAATCTTTATTTACGTATTTCTTGTCAGAAATCATGACATCAATGGTGTGCTTTCAAGTCCCTAGAAATGCCCTTCCGAATCTTAAAACTGCCATAACTTTGCCAAATCTGACCCGATTTCAACTCCCGAGGGCTTTTTGATCATGGTTTGTCATCCTTAGCAAGTCTACATTCAAAGTTCAGAAACTCATTATTTTCGCATTTCTTGTCAGAAATCATGACATCAATGGTGACATGTGTGCTTTTAAGTCCCCAGAAATGCTCTTCCGAATCTTAAAACTGCCATAACTTTGCCAAATCTGACCCGATTTCAACTCCCGAGGGCTTTTTGATCATGGTTTGTCATCCTTAGCAAGTCTACATTCAAAGTTCAGAAACTCATTATTTTCGCATTTCTTGTCAGAAATCATGACATCAATGTGTGCTTTCAAGTCCCTAGAAATGCCCTTCCGAATCTTAAAACTGCCATAACTTTGCCAAATCTGACCCGATTTCAACTCCCGAGGGCTTTTTGATCATGGTTTGTCATCCTTAGCAAGTCTACATTCAAAGTTCAGAAACTCATTATTTTCGCATTTCTTGTCAGAAATCATGACATCAATGGTGACATGTGTGCTTTCAAGTCCCCAGAAATGCCCTTCCGAATCTTAAAACTGCCATAACTTTGCCAAATCTGACCCGATTTCAACTCCCGAGGGCTTTTTGATCATGGTTTGTCATCCTTAGCAAGTCTACACTCAAAGTTCAGAAACTCATTATTTTCGCATTTCTTGTCAGAAATCATGACATCAATGTGTGCTTTCAAGTCCCTAGAAATGCCCTTCCGAATCTTAAAACTGCCATAACTTTGCCAAATCTGACCCGATTTCAACTCCCGAGGGCTTTTTGATCATGGTTTGTCATCCTTAGCAAGTCTACATTCAAAGTTCAGAAACTCATTATTTTCGCATTTCTTGTCAGAAATCATGACATCAATGGTGTGCTTTCAAGTCCCTAGAAATGCCCTTCCGAATCTTAAAACTGCCATAACTTTGCCAAATCTGACCCGATTTCAACTCACGAGGGCTTTTTGATCATGGTTTCTCATCCTTAGCAAGTCTACACTCAAAGTTCAGAAACTCATTATTTTCGCATTTCTTGTCAGAAATCATGACATCAATGGTGACATGTGTGCTTTCAAGTCCCTAGAAATGCCCTTCCGAATCTTAAAACTGCCATAACTTTGCCAAATCTGACCCGATTTCAACTCCCGAGGGCTTTTTGATCATGGTTTGTCATCCTTAGCAAGTCTACATTCAAAGTTCAGAAACTCATTATTTTCGCATTTCTTGTCAGAAATCATGACATCAATGGTGTGCTTTCAAGTCCCTAGAAATGCCCTTCCGAATCTTAAAACTGCCATAACTTTGCCAAATCTGACCCGATTTCAACTCCCGAGGGCTTTTTGATCATGGTTTGTCATCCTTAGCAAGTCTACACTCAAAGTTCAGAAACTCATTATTTTCGCATTTCTTGTCAGAAATCATGACATCAATGGTGACATGTGTGCTTTCAAGTCCCTAGAAATGCCCTTCCGAATCTTAAAACTGCCATAACTTTGCCAAATCTGACCCGATTTCAACTCCCGAGGGCTTTTTGATCATGGTTTGTCATCCTTAGCAAGTCTACATTCAAAGTTCAGAACCTCTTTATTTTCGCATTTCTGATCAGAAATCATGACATCAATGGTGACGTGTGTGCTTTCAAGTCCCCAGAAATGCCCTTCCGATTCTTAAAACTGTCATAACTTTGCCAAATCTGACCCGATTTCAACTCCCGAGGGCTTTTTGATCATGGTTTGTCATCCTTAGCAAGTCTACATTCAAAGTTCAGAACCTCTTTATTTTCGCATTTCTGATCAGAAATCATGACATCAATGGTGACGTGTGTGCTTTCAAGTCCCCAGAAATGCCCTTCCGAATCTTAAAACTGCCATAACTTTGCCAAATCTGACCCGATTTCAACTCCCGAGGGCTTTTTGATCATGGTTTGTCATCCTTAGCAAGTCTACATTCAAAGTTCAGAAACTCATTATTTTCGAATTTCTTGTCAGAAATCATGACATCAATGGTGACATGTGTGGTTTCAAGTCCCCAGAAATGCCCTTCCGAATCTTAAAACTGCCATAACTTTGCCAAATCTGACCCGATTTCAACTCCCGAGGGCTTTTTGATCATGGTTTGTCATCCTTAGCAAGTCTACATTCAAAGTTCAGAAACTCATTATTTTCGAATTTCTTGTCAGAAATCATGACATCAATGGTGACATGTGTGCTTTCAAGTCCCCAGAAATGCCACTCCGAATCTTAAAACTGCCATAACTTTGCCAAATCTGACCCGATTTCAACTCCCGAGGCCTTTTTGATCATGGTTTGACGTCTTTATTAATGCTACATTCAAAGTTCAGAAACTAATTTTTTTTCCTTTTTTTTTCCCTTTTATAAACAGAACGAGATAATCAACACTTGCCGTGACAATATCCGCTGCCTGGAGGCGGTGCTGAGGGGTCCGCCTGGCACGGTGCTATCGCCACACTGCGCCGGCCAGACAAAAGGTGAGTCCTTGCCAGCAAGTGGCAACTGCCGTCTGATTGTGCGCATGGCCGACGCGACCGCTATCACAGCTGCTGCCGCTGCTCCTTTGCCGCTGCCAATGCCTATGCCTCTGCCGATCCTCGAGTGCAAGTGTGCGCCGATAACGCGTTTTGTGGCTCGCATCATCGAATTTGTGTTGGATGTGGGCAATCTGCTGGAGCATTTTACACTCTATAGATTTCTGGCGGGAACGTTGCGGTCGCTCTTTGCGCTGGTCAATCGGCCCATGGGGCGGCTGGAGCGTTTGTTTGCCGGCTTTAGGGGATTGCTCTGAGACAGCAGTCGCTCTCAAACTGTACATAAGTGCCTTACTTTTTGTGCCAAGATCGATTAATGGCTTTTGAAGCTCGTGAAAATTTTGTATTATTTTTTTTCTTTGTATAATTATTATGTATTATTTTTTGGAAAAATTTTGTTTTTGCATTTGACAAAACGCATTTTGCATTGAATTATTAACTTACATTTTTTTTTTGCATTTGTTTAATATTATTATTTTAAAGTGCAAATATTTATTATTTTGCGCATTTATTTCTTTTTTTGGCAAATAAAAATTACCGTTTTTTATATCAAGAAAACACCAAAGCATTTAAAATTTCTAGTTGTTATAGTTTTGATTGTATTTTCCCTTATTTATTAATGTATAAATAATATTATTATAATATTGGTGTTATTGTTTCGTTTAGCTACACTTAATTCGTAATTTGTTAATATTAATTATTATGCTTGTGTTTTTGTCAAATGTTTAACCAAAATTAATTTAGAATTTCTCATTATTTATTTTGTTTGACTTTAATTTCATTTCGTATTTGTCATTTCTACTAATCTATTTAAATTATCGCACCTTCAAAAGGCGGTAAATGGGCTAAGCACTTAAAACTTTTTAATTTATTTAGTTTAATTTTGACTAAACTTGCAGTGTATACAGTTGAGCAGCCACTGTGCGCTTGCTATAGTTGTAGCTGCACTGTCTAAAGTTATATCGTGTGCAGCTCAAACGGTATGCACAAAAAATACGTATACTTAATTTTCAGAGTGATAAAAATTTGCCCATCATTTATGTTTATATATGCGCATAAGCCAAAAAATCTGCAAATTTTCTTTAGACAGCTGACGTAATTTTTATTTAAATTCGGATATATAAACAAAATGATGACGCTCTGAAAATGTATTTAAATGCCACGCAGCTTATAAAACTGTGATCAAGTAGTTCAAGTCGCAGCCATCGGGCGCTAGATGGCGCGCTTGAAGCTGTGCTGTGACTGTCAAACGGTAGCTTAGAGTTTGTGTGTGCTTTTTTGTTTGTCGCCGTCATTAGCTATTGTTGTTACTGCTGTAATCGCTATCATCTGCTTTTGAAAATGACGTCGTCCTCTCTTGACGCATGCGCTGTTGTTATTGTTGTTTCAGCAGCCGAATGAGAGCTGCCGAAACTAATGAGTAAACCGAAACACACACACACACACATACACATACACATACACACAGGCATTGCGTGCGAAGCCAAGTTCAAAAGTTAACATTTGCTGCCGCTGCCGCCACTCTGCCAGCCTCAGACGCTCTCTTGCTGCCCGAGTTGTGCTCTCTTCACCTGAAAGCTGCTGCTGCGCCAAAAACGAACGTCGCTGACGTTGACGTCTCAGTTCATTTTCAGCGTGCGTTTCAAGCGGTTCTGCTTCCGTCGTCGTCGTCTTCGCTTCTAACTGTTGTTCATTGTGCTTCCGCGCGCTTTTAAGAACTCGCAACTATTTTCCCTACTTACACATATACAAAACTCCTTATAAAACTGTGATAGCAACAACAACAATAACAACTACTAAAGAATCTCATTAAGCTCAAAAATCTTGACATTTGCCAGCCATTCATAAAAAGTCGCGTGCTTTATTGTTTTGCATATAAGAGTGCGGTTATAAGAGTGCATTTATAAGAGCTGATTACGCGTGCTTAGGTTTTCCTTATTGTTTACCGTCGAGTTTCCCAACTAATTTTCGAGGTCAACGCGCAGCAAACATCTAAACAAACCTGTGAAAAAAAAACTTACTCAACACAAATTGGCTTTTAAAGTAAACACAAATTGAAATGTTTAAATACGCAAATTGATTTCAAGTGGCGCCGCCTGGCGAGCAGCTGCCAAAGTGGGTCAAAGTGAGCCGCTAAGGGTTAGGAGTAGTAAAAAAAAGAAGAGTGTGAGTGTGTGAGAGAGAGAGAGATCCCGCGACAACAATGGGAAAAGTTAGTGTCGCCGTACAAACGGACATTTTGGGCATGCTCTCTGCCAGCTCATCGGCCTCCACGTCGCGCTCTTCATCGCAGCAAGGTAAATACACAAATACAAACGAGATACGCCGTTATGTGCATAGAGAGAGAGAGAGAGAGGGAGATCAACACACAATACACTCTCAAAGGGAAACTTGTCGCATCTAATTGGGAAACAGGTGTTAATGATGTAGTTAAGAAGATGTAGAAACAGTTAAACAGAGAGAAGATCGTACACAGCAGATAAGAGACAAACATATGTATGTATATAAGCTAATTGTTTACTTACTGCTGATGAAAGTGAATTATATTTGGGCGCAGTAAACAATGGGAGGTGAAACGGAAACAGTGAGAGAAAAAATGTTAACATTCCAATGCATTATTCACAATCTCCCACAGAGTAGAAAGACTAGATATAATCAAGAATAAATGCTTAAAATTAACTGATTTAATTAAAAATGAAGCTAAACATATATTTGGCATGGTAATTTTTGGCTCAGTGTATACATTAAAAAATGATCAAGTTTCTAGCTGTGCTTTTACAGAAAAATATTTAAATTGATCAAATTTTCTTATATAAAAAATATATAATTGTAGATTTTATATATTTATAGATTGAAAACTTACTGCAGCATTGTATTCTTACAGTGTACAAGTTTATCAGTAGTATATTATTGAAAAGCATTCAGCAACATCTGCAAATTGTAAAAGTTATATCTGCAAAGCACTTAAGTAATCATAAAGTAATGCGATCATAAAAACACTTGTGAGCAAATAAAACCCCATTTACATGAACATCATCAAAGACAGAGATATAAGTTATGTAATCTCGTATCTTCTCTTTCTCTTGCTCTTCAAACTCAAACGAGACTCAATTAAAATCCAGAGTACTTGGGAGCTTCAAGTAGTCTGCTGCAATTATAATTTCATTCTTTGAATACCTGTTTCGCTGCACATTTCTTTCTGTTTGTTGCAGACATTTTGACCGACTTTTGTTGGCCACAAACACCTGTTGCTTGTTGCCACATGCCACATGGCACATGCAACTTGGCAATAGATGTCCAAATTGGGTTAGTCTCTGTCCAATTGCATTGCTAATTAAGCATTGCCTTCAACCAGAAAGTTTGCCGTGAAGAGTCACAGTTGCATTATGGCCATTGCTTTATAGTCATCTTCTTTGTTGTTGTTGTTTTCGTAGTTGTAGTAGTTGTTGTTGACGTATTCACGCTCAGCTTGGCACTCTTAGTAACGGTAGTCCAACTGGGCTTTTATGGTCAATTGTTAACGTTCCGCTTTTGAAGTTTTACGGCCCAAAGAGAAATACGCTGAAACCCTAAACAGCCGGAATAAAAACGGTACCCGGTTCAACGCGGGTCAAAATAAAAAAAAAAAACAATGAGAAAGTCAAGCGAATTATTTGCTGCTGTTATAGAAACTCTGGCGTCATTCTTCAAATCCATTAATTATAAGATACAAAATTTGTATTCGTTTTATTTCATTCTGGCCTCATTTGTGGTTGACCTTCAATTCGCTGGAATTGTTAGATCATTGAGAAAAATAATGAAATCAAAACCTATTGAAATTGAAAATTTCTGATGATTTACGGTTTACAATTTCAGTGTTGTGGCTTTTTACGACTACTGCTACTGTATGGAAAACTGGGCAACACACCTTTTAAATGCCATACAAGCAATTGCATTTATTACTTATTACATATGTCTTTGGGGCGTGTTTCCGTTCAATCCAAAAACAAAAACAAAAACACTAAAAACTATAACTGCATTCAAGCATAAAAAAGTTGTCAGGTTAACGACTCTTTTTACAGAGTTGTCAGCAATTTTTCGCAGCTTTACGCTAAAATTATTTCATAATTTCTAACTCACTAATCAGCTTTTTAAATATATACAAACGATTTTGGTTAGCTATTTATTTTGTCGCTAATTGTATATAATTGTTGTCAGCGTTGTTGTTGTTTTTTTGTGTATTTTTTGCTGTTCTCTCACACATTATTATTCATGATTATTTTTGGCAAATATTTAAGTCGCTTGTTTTGGGGCCTTGACTTCTTTAACTTTTCGAACTCTGCTTTATTGTTGTCTCTATAAATTCTTTCGATTGCGCAACGTTGGCAACTCTGTTCTCTTACCTCATCCGCCTTTTTCTTTAGTTACGTTACTAAATAAATATGTGTTTTTTTTTCGGTTTCGTTTACGTTCAGTTTGTTTGACTGCTAACAAAAAGACAAGCATAGTGCCTGGTAGCCAATGGGAACCGCCTTCTTTCCGTTTTGCTGGCACTCCTTTTGTCGCATTCTCATTTTATTTATTGCCTCTTAACACGCAGGCATTTCCTTGAGCCTTTTCCTGGGTCATTTCTTTTCGTGGCAGGACGCTTCAGTCCACTTTTGTTGGCATAGGCACTTTGTGCAAATAGTCCAATGTAATAACGGTAGAAAACAGTTAAGTTTACACTCATTACTTTTAGAGGAGCTACAAAATCGTATAAATATATTTGTGAATTTATTGATTTTTTTTGCTTTTGATTATATAAATATAATAATAATGATTCTTGGCTAGAATTCTACCACTTAAAAAAACTCAAAAAGCTGATTTAAATACTAAATAAAATAGAAACTACCTAATTTATAAATCACTGATTTAGTCATAGATGAGTACAGTGCAATAATAGCTGAAATTACTTAGAAAATTGACTATATAATTAAACAAAACAGCTTATAGATAACCAAAAAAAGAGAAAGAGGCAAAAAGAAAGATATTTAGAAAGCGTATTTTTGTTGCTAACTCGATTCTTTGACAGCTGTGGTTGACATATATGAGTTATATGTATGTGTAGATACTTGGAAATGTCAACACCACCCACCGAGCAACACCCACATAATAAATAATGCAAGAATGCGAATTTTCGCCCATTTTCCTACTTTTTGTTTTTGTGGCTAGTTTGCCAAGTTGTGAGTGAAAGAAACGTCAATGCCCTTGGGCCAATGCATTTTGTAGCTGTTTTTTTTTTTGCATTTAATTATTTTGTGTTTGCATTTGCATTTTTTAGACATTTATTTTCTTTTTTTGTTGTTTATTTGCTGTGTAAGCAACAATTTCACTTGGCAAAAAAAGAGAAATAATAAACAGATAAACACAGAGAGAGATTGTTGCTGGCATTAGTTAATAATAGACAACGGCAGCCGGAAGAGATTTGGCATTAGAATTCAATTAAATTTTCTCAACATTTAACTAACTCTGCGGGCTGCAATTGGCAATTAACTAACTAATTGCTGATTAAAGTGAAAGTGCAGCTGGCAATTTCTGCAAATTGCTAATCAATTTGATGTGCAGAGTCTTTAACTCTTTTAGCTGGCGAGATTATTAAACTATGATGATGACGGAGCGTTTCACTCGCCCCTCTAAGCATTAGGTGTGCAAATCACAGCACGACCGGGTTGGATGCCTGATAATATGCCACAACCTGAGCAACAAACCTGACCAGATCTCTGCCAGAGTTGTGCAATCCTCGACGAAGATTACGAGTTTGGCAGTGTGGAAAGTGCGTAGAGCATAATGTTTCCAACTGGAATAACAGATATATGCAAAAGGAAGTTTATTATGCAGCAATTGATGCACCCAACTACTCCCTGCCAACTCCCCCCTTCCCCCTGTCATATCCCACCTTCAGCTCGATCGTTTTGTTGCGCTCGAGTTGCTGCCATTTGTTGCAGTTGTTGCAGTTGTTAATGTTGTGGGTTTGGCCGGCTGCAAAACAGTTTGTGGCAGCCAAGCAACAAGTTCAGTCAACCAGTTTCGCTTTGACTGCCAACAAGTTCGGACCTGGTCCAGTCTTCACTGTAGTTCGTGATCTGCCTACCAAAGTGCGTTTCCCAACCTCAAGCTCAGCTGCAACCTCAGCCCACCTGCTGCTTATGGGTGAAAGTAATTGCAACGACAATTCAATTAACTTCAAATTTACTTAGTTGTGCCTCAGCCTTCGCTTGTATCAGTTGACAGAGTTTTATCTTCAAGTATTTTATTTATCTTGGGTAAGTTCTGATCCGCAGCTCAGCTTCAAGTGAATCATATTTCCTTTCTGTCATTCCACACATAAAGTCAGCAGCGTTATTTATTATTACAAAGCGAGTCCGCCCAGTGTTTGTCAAGTTGAGGAACTGCCCACTAGCTTATCAATATAAATAAGCCAACATTGTGACTAAGGCATACCCTGTAAATGTTTTTTTTTTGCAGCTAGTCAAAGTGTGATCTAAGTGATTAATATACAAGTGCGTGTTTAGCTTCTTAATTAACCCCTAAAAATTAAGGGATCATAATTTTGATAATTTGATTGAGTAGATACATTTGTGATTCATCTTGGAGAATATTTTGAAAAAAAAACCTAACAAGCTTGATTAGTTAATGACAAAGATAAGAAAAGTTGAAGAAAAAATATAATCAAAAAAATCGAATATTAAATAAATTAATCAAAGTGACAACACTCTGAAAATTATTTATTTAAATATTTTTGTTCAATAAATAATAATCAAAAATAAAAAAAAAAAATACATAAATAAATTAAATATTTGTAGCTAAGGTTTATAACTGGCAAAATTGAGACCTAGCTATAGTATATATAAAATATTTAAATATTTCTAATATGTAGACTTACAGCCTATTATCCAAGCTACCCTTGGCGCACACTAACCAACTACAGGGTATAACTGATTCTATATTCTATAGGGCGTTGCCTGCACTGCATTTAAAGCACATTTTCATATACAATTGAAAAATGCTGATCCCACACGTTCCCCCCTTGTTTCACTCGAGCGTTTAGTGGAAAACTTTTTGTTTGTATTTAAATTATTTGTTTGTTTGTTTGTTTGTTTGTTTTTTTGGCTTGGTAAACAAATAAAAGTTTCACTCTGCGGTTACGTTGGCTGCTGAAAAGGGAAAGGTATTCATTACACCCAAAGGGTGGCCAAATGCGAATCCAAATCCAAATGCCAAACTGAATCCCAATCCCAATCCGCAGCTGAGTTTACAAAGCGAATCCGCATCCGAATCTAAATCTGCAAATGCAGCCAATTATCAAGTTTTTGGCTTTCACTGCAATTTGGCGCGCACTATTAACTCGCAAATAATGCGGTTGCAATTTGCTTGCAGATCTATTGGCTGCCTGGGAGGATTTGCTGAACTGGAGCGAGAATGCAGCGAATGCACGCAAACTGCAGCAGGAGATGAGTGCTCTGAAGCACACGCTGCGCCACCTGGGCGATAAGTCCACACCTGAGCTGCAACTCGACACCGAACCGGCCATACAAATCGCCGTGGAGGCACTAAAGGTGAGTCACTTAAACCTGCAACAAATCCACGATGCAAACAACATTTTTTTTACTGCATTTGAGGTCCCAAACAACAACATTTATTTTTGTACATTTTTTTAATGTTACAGTTATTATTTATTTATTTTGATTTTAATTTTTTTTGAGATGTTTTTTTTTGAAAAGTTCAACAGTTTCCAACAAAAATGAATTATTTACATATACAATTTGTGATGGGCTAATTAAGAGCTTAACTTATAACTGTTATACGCAAATTATAATTAAATATATAAGCTTGCCTTTCAAAAATAGAAAACTTCATAAAATGTAAAAAGAAAATACCAAAAAAAAATATAAAAAAAAAAATGAAAAACAGTAAAAATAAGTTGATTGCAGCCTTACTGGCATAAAAGTGGAATTTGTTAATTGAAGTTTAAGTTCAGCTGACCATAACTTAATTAATAATATATATATATATATATATTTGCCTATCCACATTCGCAGCACGAGCAGATCCAATTGGGCAGCTATCGCACCAACATGCTGCGCTTAAATGCCTCCGTGCACAGCTGGCTGACGCGTCAGGAGCGACGACTGCAGCAGGAGCAGCAGCAACAACAACAACAACAACATGAGTCCGAACAACTACAACAAAAGCAAAAGGAGCTGCTGAAGGAGGCCGAAGAGCAGCTAGCAGGAGTTGCCATCACCGTCACCGATAGCAATGGCAACCAGGTGATGGAAGCCTCCACGGGCACCTGCGATGTGAGCAGCTTAATCAGCGCCGAGCAGGAGTTCCACAAGCATTTGAAGGATGAGGTCAGCGATATGTACAGCGCCTGGGATGAGGCAGATGCCAGGTGAGTTAGCTTGACGAATGAGTCCTTAAGGCATCATATTAAACTAATCTCCATTGCAGAATCAACACACAGCTGGAGACGCTCACAAATTCACTGATTGCCTGGCGACAGCTGGAGTGTGGTCTGAGTGAGTTCCAGCTGGCCCTTGGCCAGGATCGTGGCACACTGAAGGGATTGGAAGGAGCATTGGACAAGGGACAGGCCACGCCGGTGGAGCTGGCACAGAATGTCAAACTGGTGGCCAAGCTGCTCTCCGAGAAGGTCAATGTTAGCCAGGAGCAACTGCTTGCCGTGCAACAGCATTTGGATCCCAATCACATCTATCACATTGCCAAGTTCACTGCCTCCAACGGGTCTCTCTCGGACTCGGGCATCTCTGATGGCGGCGCCACCTCCGATGGTGGGCTGTCCGAGCGTGAGCGACGCCTCGGCGTGCTGCGTCGTCTGGCCAAGCAGCTGGAGCTCGCTTTGGCACCTGGCAGTGCCGCCATGCGCTCCATTGCTGAACGGATGGAGAGCGCCGAGTTGGAGCTGAAGCAGCTGCAGAATACGTGCCGGGATTTGATTGTGCGCACAGCTGCCTCACATCAGCAGAAGCAACAGCAGAAGGAGCAGGCGGAGCTGCAGCTGGCCAATGGACATGAGAAGCAGGCACCCCAATCCCCGAGCAAGCGTAAAAACGCGCGTAAAACGCGTCAACCGCAGGTTAAGCCACAGCAGCAACAATTGCTGCCGGAGCAACAAAAGTTGGTGGTGGAGCAGCTGCAGCGCATTGTTGCAGCCGGCGGTGGCGATGAGCCCCCCGAAGATCCCACTGGCGGCGTCGTCAACTTGGACAACTCCGAGGATGAGGATGACGCCAAATCCAATGCAAAACCTCGCGGTTGGGCGTGGCGCATTGCGAGGGCGGCGGTGCCAATGCAATTGGCGCTCTTCACCTTCTTCTGCGCCGCCTGCATGATGCAGCCCAACTGCTGTGACAATCTCAACAATCTGTCCATGAGCTTTACGCCTCAGTTGCGCTATATACGCGGACCGCCTCCGATTTGAGCGGCACGGCAGCGGCGCGTTTTGCCAGCGACTTTGCGACAGTTGGTCAGCAAAACGCGCGCGTTTTTAAGTAGGCAACAAAATAATTTACGAGTATCGTTAAGTAATCTAACAGCCAGTTAAATTCCAGCAGGCAGCAAGCAGCCAGCCAATTGGGCGACCTCAAAGTAAAACCCCCAGCAATGAGGCGACTACACCGCGTTTTGTGCGCGTTTCGGGCGCGTTTCGGGCGCGTTTTGCGTGCGTTTTGTGCGTGAACAGTTTTTTTTTGTCGTCTTTTTATGGAACGCCGGCACTTAATTTTTTATGTTCAGATGTGCAACAAACAAATGGAATGCAACGCAGATTTAAGTAAGATATAGTTTACATATATTTTGATTTACATATATTTGATGGATTTGTCTTAAGAAGTTTAGTTGCGATTCTTTAAAACATCTTTTAACTGAGAAGCGTTTAAAATTAAGTGCGTAAGCTCAACTTTAGCAAGTAGCGAGAGAGAGAGAGAGAAGAAGAGGTAGGGAGGGAGGGAGATATATCGGCAACTAACGAGATCGGTGCAGAGATCAGCAAATTTATCGAAGTAATTCTTAATGTACTTAGAAAGATATGAACGGAGAATGGCTAAGCAGCCCTCCGGTCCCCGCCCCCCGCCAACATATCGAGCATCGTTTATAAGGCATGACAAACTCCAGTTATAAGCAATACAATTTATTTGGATTACGATTTCGTTTGCACAACTTTTCTGTTTGAAAAACACGTAAAGTGCCTAAAAAAAAGAGACCCAAGCCAGCAATGGGCGCTCACAGAGACAAGAGACAGCGAAATGTAAGAGAGAGTAAGAGAGAGAAAGAGAGGGGGCACAGAGAATGCATATCGAGCAAGGCTACAATAGCAAAGAATAGCTAAGCCCAAACTATAAGAGCGCCCCTCGGCCCCAAATGCAACGAATTTGTTGCGGGGCAACCAACAACAGTTGAGAATTAGAGTTTCTATTTTTATACGCAATGCAAACTTTTGTAGAACGAGCATTGGAAACACTTTTTGTCCACCTTACGCTCTACTTAATCAGTTTTATGTCTATTATATTAATAGGATAAAATCAAAGTTGAAAAAAAACAAAAAAAAATTAATATCTTAAGTTGCTGGGAAACCTATGCAACCGCTAAACACGGTTTAGCATTTACTACTTATTTGGCAAAAGCAATTAAATTATAATCTACCTAATAAGTTTCCTATATCTTGTGAGTTTTTCAAATTTTCAATGCAAAAAAAAAAAAAAAAAAACCTAAATGGAAAAGAAAAAAAAATAAAAGTATTAAGAGGCGAAAATATGTTGTTTTGTTTGCCATACTGTAAAATCGAATCAAAGTTGAAAAATTCTCAAAATTGCGATTTTGTTTCCCACTATTTATATTTATATTCATTCATACTTCAAAAGCAATTTAATCAAGTTTGACAGAACTAAACATTTTATTAACAATGTTTAAAAAAAAAAAAAGATTTTGAACAAATTGTCATGTATGAATTCAAATTTGTAAGTCTATGCATTCGACCTTTGAGTCGGATGATAGATCGGCAACCAGTTGCTGATAAACCCCATCCGGGACGACAGTGCCGACAATTTTCTTATTCTTATCGGTCTTCACGCGTATCATCTGGATCTTGCGGCCATCCTTGTCGATGATGAGTGAAATGCGATCCCAAATGGGCAGCATCAGACCCGACAGTATATGATAGGTGCGCACACGCAGCCCCACACCGCACTTGACCCCAAAGCGACAGCGACGGTTCCAGTACATGTGGGAGCAGACACTCTTGCATTGATTGTACATGGAGTTCCAGAGTATGCGGACTGCCTCCGGCTTGGCCTTCACATAACGGTTGCTGATCGAGCTCAGCGTTTCGGTGCGCATTTGTGGACCCGTATTCGGCTTGAAGAGCTTCAGGTTCAGCTTGCTGGGATCGGTCGACGCATCTGCATCCTCATCCGCTTGATCATTTAAGCACAGGATGGCACAATTGTTATTGTTGCGCTCCTGCTTCAATGTGTAGAAGCCCTCGTGGCTGTGGCGTGCCTCCATCTTGTATCTGCAAACGAAAGCGTGGCATTAACCATCAGATTAGCCATACACTGAGAGAATAGCAAAGAAAAACTTGTGTTCGTTAAAAATGTATGTGTGAGCAAAAGCGTGGCAGAAGCAGCAAACTAATGGAATATTACACTGAGGAAATAAAAAACGAATGCGTTCGATAATTTTGAAATATAAATAAAAAATCAAACTTTCAATTCGAAAATTTTGGATAAAAGTACAACTAAAATCAGGATAAACCAGCTGCAGCTTACGAAATACTTTTTTTTTCAGTGTATGTGTAGTGTAACTTACTTGGCCAGCGCCTGGTCAAAGGACAGGCCGCGAACCACCCGCATTGTGTGCAGCTCCGTGGCTGCCACTCCTGTCGCATGTCTGCGGATGAAGCGTATCAGCTTGGTGGAAGTCACAGTTGCACCATGTGCATCCAAGTCCAGAATGCCGAGATCAAAGTGTCCGGAACGCTTCATCTCCTGAATGAGCGAATACATCTTATTCAGGAAGAATTTGAATAGAGCATTCTGCACTTCAACGCGACAGCCCAAAATGCGATTGAGAAACTTGGGAATGTTGTTGCTGTCCTTCTCGATGACAAAGATCTGGCGTCCCTCCTCGTTCATGGTGATATTCAGCAGACCGACGCCGGAGAGCGCCACACAGCAATCGAAGCTGAAGTCGCCCTTGTAGGATTCAGGCACGTGAATCTTTTCCAGCTCCCGCTCGCCCGTTATCTGCAGCAGGACGCTCTCCAGAGCACTGCGTCCAATGCTGTTGTCAATGTTGAACTTGGATAGATCTCGAGCATCGGTGGCGCGACGATCTCCTTGGGTGAGTGCGCCCAGACTCTCCAGACGCTTCGCTACCGTTGCAGCAAAGCGACTCTCGCCGCCCAGATCCGAGATGACAAAGACATACTCCGGCGCATTGGCCTGATTGGAGCGATGGGTGCGCCCGAATTGCTGGATGGCCCGATCTGCGCTCCACGGCAGCTCCAGGGTGACATGGAGTCGTCGTCGAGTTACGCTGAGTCGCTTATCGCTCTGCAGCGAGATGCCACTGGAGGCGGCCTCGGAGATAATGGCCACATGCTTGGAATCGTTCATAAAGCGCTTCTTCTCCATGTAGTTGACCAGCTCCATGGTCGTCTCCGCCTCGCCACGCTGCTCATATCTGTAGCCCTTTTCCGTTCGGATAACCCGACCACGGCGACCGGTCATCTCGGCGACCACATCGGTGCCCAGCTTACAGATGAGCTTGTCCAGCGTATTTGGCGGCATTCGGCGACCCACATCCTCAATCTTCTCCAGCAGTTTCTCTCGCGCCGTTATGCAGCGTTCCACATCGCATTCGGTAATCCTTGCCGCCTGCGATTTGCTAGTTTCCATGTTGGGATTGCGATTTTTGCCACAATGCTTGGCATTCATATTGTTGCACAAATGCTCCAGGATGCGATCCTGCATCTTGATCTTTTCTACTTAATGGGTGCTACAGAAATGTTAACAAAATGGAGGATCAGGATCAGACTTACCCTTATCCTGCTTTGGCGGACGACCGCGACGCTTGCGATTCGGCTTCAAGCGCTCGTCCTCGTATTCCTCGGGATAGTTGTTGTCACTATCGCTGTCATTCACATCCACGTCCGTCTCGTAATCGGACCAGTCCACACTAATCCGAGTCCGTTTGGAGCCGGACGGCTTGTGGCGTGACTGCGGCTCAAAGGTGCCCGTTTTGAGTAGCTTGTAGAAGGATTCGCGTGTGGGTGCCGGAAAGTACTTCTCCACAAACGATTGTATGATCATTTTCGACGTGGACACAAACCCGGACAGCTGACCATGATAGAGCTCCAGGTGCTCCAGTGTCCTAGACTCGCCCGTCGACTGCAGTCCAATGACCACCGCCTTGCCATCGTTGGCCGCATCGCGCACCATTTTGATGACATGGTTCACCTTGGAGGCAATGCAGAGATTCTTGAAGAATCGCTGATGGGCCGACCAGAACTGGCAGGTGATGATCTTCTGGACGCGACTATCGATGCACATGAGACGGCAGGCCTTGAGGAACTTCTCATTGATAACCGCCCAGAGTTCCGCCGAGTGATTGTAGAGCTTGTGAAAGTCCCTGGACATGGGCACCTCCTCAATGCGAAAGCTGACATCCTTGAAGCTCAGCTGCCGGGCAATATAAGAGCCACGCAGCTTCATATCCATGGCAACGATTTCCATGGCGCCAATGCCCCGCTTCTCCACAGTGTTGACAAACTTGCCGAATTCGGAGTAGGAGGTGCCAGGACCCCATAGACCCAACCGCACCATATATGCCATATTCCTGGGCTCCGAGGCGCCCGTTGCCGACGCGTAGACGACACGTGCCATGGGCAAACACTGCTGCAGGTCCAGCACAGTGGTGCCCGTCTTTGTGGACTTGCCCACATTCATTAGACTCAAGTTCTTGGCCTTGTGGCATTCATCTAGCACAATCACGCCATCAAACTCCGGCCCCAGCCAGTTGATCAGCTGACTCAGCCGGGTGCTGTACTGAGGACTAGCATTGGTGGACTCGCCAATCAGAGCCGTATAGGTGCAGAAGATGACGCCCTTTGTGAAGGAGTCATTCTCCGGCGAATTGATGCTACTGTACTTGAACTTGCTCAACGAGGCTACATTGAGATACTTGATGGCGCCTATGTCCAACAGATCCCGTTCCGCATCGAATTTGAGATCATTGGACACGGAGATCCACAAGGCACGTTTTCTGCCCCGCAAGAAGTTCTCATATATAATGGCGGCAATGGTTCGTCCTTTGCCGACGCCGGCGCCGTCGCCCAGCAGGAAGCCGGCACGTTGTCCACATGGCAGGAGCTGCTCGTGTGCCTGGCAGGCATATGTGACCGCCTCCAGCTGGAGTGCACTCAAGCTATCCGAGTTCTTCAGCTCTTTGGGCAGCGCCAGCTCATAGGTTATATCCGGCAATTCCACCGAAGAGAGTGTGGCCGTTTCCACCACCGGATCGGGATGGCGGGAGCCACCCTTCAGCTTGCTGGGCCAGTAGGAGGAGTATGTGTCCGCCACGCCAATCTCCTCAAAGTCACCCTCGTCATCATCCAGTGCCTGATTACTTGGCTCGCCATTCTCTGCCTCATGCTTCGGAACCTGTTGCTGTTGCTGATGCTGATGCAGCAACTGTTGTTGTTGCTGATGCAAGACCTGTTTCTTTTGCTGAAGCAGCAACTGTTGCTGTTGATGATGCAACAACTGTTGCTGTTGCTGTGGCAACAACGGTTGCTGTTGCTGTTGCTGATGCAGCGACTTTTGCTGTTGCTGTTGCAGCAAATGTTGCTGTTGCTGTTGCAGCAACTGTTGCTTTTGATGAGGCAGCAACGGTTGATGTTGCTGACTGCCAATCCGCATGTTGATGAAGTTTGACACCGACTTGGGCTGTCCCCCTGCTGCTCCTTTTGCAGGACATATCTTAGCCTGCTGGGTGTTGTAAGATGCATCGCTCGCTCGCACCAAGTTACGCGGCATCGAGGCACATTGCACCAAGTTACGTGGCATGGAGGCACATTGCACCAGGTTACGTGGCATCGAAGCACATTGCACCAAGTTACGTGGCATGGAGGCACATTGCACCAGGTTACGTGGCATGGAGGCACATTGCACCGAGCTATTTGGCATGCCGTTTGCTACAGTTTCGTAGCTGTTGTGTACTTGGTTACGTTGCATCGAAGGAAACCGCCTGCCATCCCGGACAGGCTTGGGTCGGAGCAGCACTGATATGTATGGCTTTGGTGGTTCCGGTGGCTTTAAAAACACCATTTGTGGTTGCTGTTGTTGTTGTTGTTGTGCTGGCAGTTGCCATTGCAGCTTCGGTGTAGGTTCCGGCTCCGGTTCCGGCTCCGGCTCCACCATGGGCAGCGAGTCGAGCTCCTCCTGAAGTCTAGCATCGATCTGAGCATCATTTTCAACCACTGGATTTGCATCCGGCTTTTCAGCGGCAATAAATGGCAATGAAGCCACCTCCCGTGCCAGTCTTTCATCCACATTATAAATAGTTGGACTTTCAGGTTTTGTTGGTATTTTTGGTATTAATTTGGCTGGTTTTTTACTTGTTGGCTGTACTATTGTTGTTGGTTTCTTAGCTGATACTATTTGCATTGCTTGGACTTTAGTAGCTGGTGTTATTGTTGCTAATTTAGTAGTTGGTAATTTTATAGTTGCTCCTTTTTTTGTGGCCGCAACATGTTTTTTTCGCGGCTGCACTGCTTCATTGACAGCATCCGACTGTAGAGAATGCAAATAAAAAACCATAATATTTTTGGTGTATTTATATAATATGTGTATGTACCTAATTAAATTATATAAATCATTGTTTTTTTTATTATTTATTAATATGCATTTTTTTATTTAGTTTTTTCTTTTCAAAATATCTTTTAAATTCCCTGCCTCAGAATCTTTTTGCCAGAAATATATTTATTTAAGTTTACCTCAAACTTTGCTTTATTGGCCACCGAACTGTTGTGGGATTTTCTTTTATTTGTATGTTGTTTTGGCATTTTAATAATATTTTACTAGATTTTTATTATTCTGTTTTTTTTTTTCTTCACTTTTTGGAGCACAACTTGACCTTTTCACAATGACAAACTTTTTATGACTAAAAAGATTTGTTGTGTGGCCGAACTTTCATACTTTTCAGGTGACAGATTTGTGGGAAGTGTTAGGCAACTTCGATTGGATGAAAAGTGTTGAGTAATGCCAAATTATCGATAATGCTGGTGACTTTATCGAAGGCGAAAAGAAATATTCGTTTAGTTGAAATAGAGTCCTTAATATATTTTATATATTCTATTCAACTTATTGATTGATTTTTAAAGATTTTGTATGCAGTTTGGAAAACCATTCTGTAATATTTCGTTTTCTCATGAGAAAACTTACAATCATAGCAACAAATGTCTGAAATGTCGTTTTCATTACATTTGTGGAATATTTATTATTATCGGAACGTTCGATTCTTGCCATGGATGATCAATCTTATGGCGAGATATCAATCCAAATTCGTTGTCTATAGCTTGGTCCAGATGTATTTGCCCCAGAATGAATAGTGACAGGACTGTAAAGATCAAGGATACCGTAAATCAGTGGCAAAAAGCTGCCTCCAGTCGACGTGCCGACGACGCCAGAAGAGCCGGAATCGGAAGCACCCCTACCGTCGACTTCACGGAGCACTCAAACAGGACACACCGGAGATCAAGCCGGCGAAAGAATTCTGCGTATCGAAAAAGTAGCGGAGCTGGGAACACGGAGTCGGTGCAGGAGGACGCAAGTGCTGAGAAACGGGATCCACGCAGCAGCATGATGGCCACCAGGGTCAGTAGACCCGATCAGGGCATAGATCTGTACTACCACAAACCAGTTAATGTTCGTTTCAAATCCAAATCTGAAGAAATCTAAGCAATAGTTTTATCTTTTCATATCATTCGGAATCCTTTTGAAAAATAGTTTAACAACAAAAGGTCAAAATACGTTGATGGCGTCGTCTTTTTATTTTAACGAGCTTTAAGTTTTAATATTATATAGCTTTTATCACTGGCGACATTATTTATAATTTGATATAATAAAAAACAACTGTTGCCCAGTAAGATTTCGATTATTCTTTATTGTTAGTATATGTTTTTATATTTATACCCTTGCAGAGGGTATTATAATTTTGACAAGAAGCTTGCAACGCATAGAAGGAAACATTTCTGAGCCCATAGAGTATATATCGGGACGATCCAGAAACCTTTCTTCGTCTGTCCGTCTGCGCTAATTTGTCTCAATTTTAAAGCTATCTTGATGAAACTTAGTACAGATACTTATTTCTGCAACACGCAGATAATATGTCGGAATCAGCCGGAGCGGACCACTATAGCATATAGCTGCCATAGGAACGATCGGTCGAAAACTTTTGTTTTTTGAGAAAAAACTACCAAACCTACTAATTATGAGTTTTAGCATTGTTTATGCATGCTTAGTAAATTTCATCAAAATCGGACTACTATATCTTATAGCTGCCATAGGAACAATCTGTTGAAAAATGAGTCATTGTATGAACAACTTTTTTGTTTCTCAAACTATCTTTACCAAACTCAATAATTGCAAGTTTTATTATATTTTATATAAATTGGTCAAAATCGGACGACTATATCTTATAGCTGTCATAGGAACAATCGG
This sequence comes from Drosophila maculinotata, assembly GCA_035045305.1. Lineage (NCBI taxonomy): Eukaryota > Metazoa > Arthropoda > Insecta > Diptera > Drosophilidae > Drosophila > Drosophila maculinotata. The sequence continues at coordinate 98,514 of JAWNPD010000464.1, forward strand.
TCTGAAATATTGATTTAAATAAGAAAATGCATTTTAAAGGTGGTAATATAATAATATATAATATATATTAATATAATAAGTAAACTAGCTGCTCAGAATAATAAGCAAATTGTATTGTGCCATGAAGTAGAGAAAACATTAATAACGTTGAATAAGAATATATAATAATTCTCAAATAAAATATTTTTGATAATTTCTTTTACAAAATATTAAATATTTAAGAAGCTAGTCAGGCTAAGAGAACTTAAAACAGGGTAACTATTCGATATCAGCCTGTCAAGTCAAGTTCCCAAAAAAGAATCTTAATTCTATTCAGTCAGTTTCATTTTTAAAATCATGTGAAAAAAGTAAAAAAAAAAAAAAAAAAAAAATTTGAGTGTCTGTCGAAAATTGTTGTTTGTGATGAGTCCATCGGTGCATAACATCGAGATCCCCATGAATGAGGATTCCAAAGGGTATCAGCGGAAGATCTGCGAGCAGAGCAGTTGCCAGAGTATCCGGGATGTGATCCAACAATGGCGTCGCGTCTCCGCCGAGAGGAGAGCCTCACATCGTGCCAACGGCTACCGGAGCAGTGCACCCAGCTGGATGTATGCGGGCAACAGGAAGAGGAGGAGCTCCAGCAGCAGCAGAAGGGACAGCAGCACCCCAGAGCCCGTTGCAAACTTGCCCAGGAGCTCAATGGACTCGCCGGGGAATACTGAAATCACAATTACCGCTACTACTCAGGATGCCCGGAGGAGCAATGCCACCCGCATGTCCACAAATCTGGGCGCGGATCTGCTTTATTATGAGCCAGTAAAATTTCAGTACGATTTCATAAAACAAAACATATTTTCTGGCCATAAATAAATAAAAACCAAAATCGGGCAGCACTCAAAGAGAGAAACCTCAAAAGATTTCATTGCTTCGCAAAGGCAACCTCAAGAGATAATCCAATAATTGGTAATACGCATTATTCACACCCCCCGCAATTTATGAAAAGCAGTTCATAAATAATCTATGAACTAGTACAACAACAACAATTCACAACCCTGCGCACAAAAAAGGCCAAATTTTATGCGGTTTTTTTTGGCGATTTTTTTTCTTACTTTCTTTTATTTTAGCAAGGGTTGTTTGTAGTGTGTTTTATTGCACCCTTTCGCAATTTGAAGCAGCTAAGTAGGAGCCTTGTTTTTGACAGTTTCAGTTTTCAGTTTTCGCTGTTTATTTGTAAACTGTTTCTTATCGAGACCTCGCAATCTACAAACTCGTATGTAACTTGAACGTCTGCTGACGATGATGGATTTGTGCGAAATGAAAAGCGTTCCCAGCCAAAAGGCACCCACATCTAAATGGATACACCTTTTGTGTGTGTCTGTGTGTGTGTGTGTGATTCAGAACTCCAACTTTGCACTAGTATATAAACAGTAAGCTGCAGCCAATCAAAATCCAAGTTTGTATATAAAGCAAGTTTCCCCTTCAGCAGCTACTTTATATATTGTGCTCGCTCTAGCGCCTCGGAGTTGCCCATTGAATTGAGCTGTTTGCACTGCTCTAACGCAGCTAGTTATATGTTGCTGTCTCTTTCTGTCGACGCTGCTTAGCACAGACACAAACCACTGTTAGCCGTCTGTTAAAAATACTTAAAAATATATTTTGGGACTGCTTTTAGTTATATTATATATTATATCTATAAATTTTATTAGTAAGGTTTCTTGATTTACTATTCTAATTTTTAGATGGTTTATGAATAAAAATGGTTTTAGTTGAACAATAAGTGGGCGTGGCAGTACTTTATTCATTCAAAATATATGTAGAAATTTCTGATTTAAAAAAAAATTATTTAAGTCTTTTTTTTTTATTGCAAGCGTGTTTATATAAAATTTAAATTTAGGGTGCCTGCTTTGCGATAATTATTACAACACACGTATGTGATTATTTTATATAATTTCCATTTCAAATAATACGCTAGTAAACTAGCTATTTTATGTATAGAAATCACTGCTCAATGTTTATATTTAGAAAGCTTATCTCAACTTAAATACTTTGATTAGATATCTGATATAATAATCAAATGAAGACAGCTGCCAATTAAAAAGATTTTAATTGTCAGTAAAACAGTTGGCAACCTTCTGCTGAGACTGTGAATAATAAAAAGGGGTAACATTAGCATTTAAAGCATGCCATTTAATAAGAAAACGAGCTGAGAAAAATAAAGATATAAAAAATGGTTACGTATCTTACCTGATGTATGAGGCATCAAAGCAATTTCCGGCGCATTCGGACACTTGGGAGGTCATCAACTGCAATTCTCAAATGACAGTTGAACATTAATCATAAAGTCAAACGGCTGACAGGCGAACTTGGAAAAAAAAACTAAGCGAATACGAATTTTTCGTAGCTTGGTATGAAAGATTCCATAGATAGAGGAGGGTGAATGCTTTAGAACAATGTTAATATAATTCTTGATATATTTTACTTGCAGCGTGCCCATTTAACCTAAGGGCGCAACAGCACGAATCAGGGGCGTGGCTGAATGGCAGAGAACAGGAAAAATGCTCGCGTGCCAAAACGGAAGTGTCTCAAAATTGAATTTGCATAATTTTGAAAAACCCAACTGCGATAAAGAAAAAGGGGCAACTGGTGAAATGAAAAGGTCGTGTGTGTTAAGTTGAGGAATGTTGAAATAATTATCAACCAATGACTATACTTCTAGTACTCTCGTACTACAATATTTCTATAATACACCATATAAACGAAAAGTGAGTCGGGAATAATACTCTTAAATCAACCACTGTCAACATATATTGCCGTTGTATATAGAAATGTACCGAATCACACCCTTTAGTGGAACACATATAGAAAATCAGCCACCTCGAGACCAAGCCTAATCCATTCATTAAACTTTGTGATTACAACTGACCACAGAAAAAGGGGATGGCAAGGACACGCACGCCCAACGCCCAACCCCCTTCTCCAACCGCCCCCCAACCCGCGCACAATTCAGGCAGCTGAGGCTGCTTAGCCAAGTGAATAAACTGACTGCTGACAGGCTCATTAAATGCCGCATTCAGTGGCCCTGACCGGTTGGGGATATGCCAGGTCCTTGTTCAAGGAGTGAGAATGTTTATTCAGCAACTGTGTCCTATACTTCAGCTGAAACTGGCCAAGGGCCAAAGTCAACACGTCAAATTGAATGCCTCAAATGAAGTCAGCTCCACCTCCCCATCCCATTCCCCTCCCCAGTCCCTGGCAAATATTGTTATGGGCGTGCCACGCCCACCAGGCAGGCAAGGCTAATTTCAGCAGCTTTAAATGCAAGAAGAAAAGTTCATAAATAATGCGAGGAAAATTGTTAGAAATTGCCAAAACAATTTATGTTGACATTATCTCGAGAGACATAATTTTTTTTCAAGAGCCCACAGTGCGGATGATTAATTACCAGTGCGAGAGTGAGAAAGAAAAATACGCGGATATTTGAATATGAAAAGCGATAAAGTCGTGATAAGTGAGCAGCAAGAAAAATGACAAAAAAAAAGTGAAAAAGTGGAAAATGGAAAAACTGAACAGAAGTTTAGCTTATTGCTCCCCAGTTGGCGATAAACTTACACGAAAGCTTTAATGAACTCAAGTATTTCATCATTTCCGGCCTGGATTTCAAGAAAACTGTCCAAAGGAAGCTGGTGAGTGGTAGAAGTAAGGAGTGGGAGTAGAAGTATAAGTAGATAGAACTCATTGGTATGCCTGTAGAGTTGACATTTGGGATTCCAATTGATTTTCACTCAATTCGGTATTTTCTTTTTTTTGTGTTTTTGTTTATTTAGCTGATTTTCGCATTACGGGTTTTTCTATTTGCCAAATTTCTGCAGTATTTTGCGAATTTTCCAAATGAAAATCCGTATGCGAAAATCTATTCAAATGAGCGAGCTGAAGAATATTGACACTTGATTTGCATTTATAATGGCTACGTGATTTCAGATTTCGGATTTCAGATTTTGGATTTCGGCATTTGCTGAAGATTATTCTGCATGCTACTTTTTGTTTATCTCACCGGTCGCATCTTTAGCAGCAAATGTGTGAACTGTTCTCTCTCTCTCTCTCACACTGTCTCGCTCCCTTTTGGTATGTTTTTTGAGACATATTGCGCATAAAAGATTGAACAACTTTGGCCTCGGGCTGTTTTCACCATAAAATAATCTTTTTAAGCCGAAAACAAATTACAAATAAGAGCCCCTCTATAATTTGTTCTCGTTTTTATTTTTTTTTCGGCTGCTTTGCATATTTCTTGTTCTACTTTTTTTTTCCTGCCTACGAATCTCGAGGGTTGCGCTCAGCGTTCCTTTTCTCTTAACAAATTATAATGTATTGAGAATTGACAGAATTATGTAATGAATAGAAAATTATGTAAATTACAGTGCAGTTACATTTAATGGTTCGACCTTTTCCACTCCTGGTTAAGGGCAAATCGAACGACCCGAAAGAAAAAATCGAATTCCATTTTTATTGGCAGCTCGTAAGATGGCAAACTTTGTGCTCAGAAACCCACATGAGAAAGGTACAAGAAAAAAGGAGCTGTCGAAGGGAATGTTAGCAAAAGCAAATAAAATGCAATGATAACCGTATAGAAATTCGAGGAAATTGTATATTAAAGCTGTATAGAAATTGCCTTAAAGTGTTTTCATATGTTGGGTCAGAAGAAATTTAAGCAAAGTGATCAAGAAAAAACGTAGAAAAATTACAAAAAAGTTTAAACACTTTAAAATCTATTTGTAAACAGCATTCTATAAATATTTATAAAAAAATAAATATTTCAGAGCCAATCGATATTTTTCACAAATTTTTAAAATAATTATTATTTTTAAAAGTTAAATTTAGATGCAAAATTAATCTAGAAGACAGCCAATAAAGTAGTCGCTTGAGCTTTGGCAAAGTAATTCAACTTGAAAGATATGTAAAGTTTTTTGGTATATTTTTCTTTGGCAATTTTATTTAGTTTAATTAAACTAACGCACGCTTCGACTAATTAGTTTGGATTTCTCTCAAGGTGTCAGCTTGTGAACTCTACGTGACAAGTGACAGGAAACTAGTTTTTCATCTTCCTGCAACTTACCCAACCTCATCTGGGCAACTAATTAGCATTTGCAGTGCGGCAAACTTCAAACTTTTGGGGGAAAACGTTGGCAGCTCCCAGAGATTGCGCTGCAGGTCACAAAGAGCGAGGGAGTGAGAGGTGCATGTCATGATACCTGCCCCAACTTTGGCTGGCTGGCCAAAATAAGTTGTCATGATAATATAAAAGGCAGAAAACCTGACTGGGCGCCGATTTATTGAACGAAGCAACCGAAACGTTTGATGCCCGTAACATGAGCTTTAATATTTCTGTTTGCAACAATCCCAATCCCAATCCCAATCGCAATCCGAAAGAGAAGGAGCAGGAGTAGGAGTGGGCATGGGCATTGGAGCCCATGTTCATTTGCATTCGTGACTGAAATCATGACAGGAGACAACGCCAAGAGACGCGAGTCACGCGAATCGATAACAACCAAACAATATACTATATATACATATATACATATGTATATACATTTATATTTTAAAGGCAGAGCTGCCTCATAAGTCTGTCATGTGTTCTGCTTATATTTTTCTTTTTTTTGGGTTTTTCGTTTTGGTCTAAAGAGCCGAAATTATGATGACCGCATTGAAGTATTTCAGCAGCTGATGATTATTATCATTGTTATCTTTGTTCTCATCATCATCGTTGTCATTTGTGCGTCATCATTTTGTTTGGCCTAATGGAAGACAAACATTTTATGGCAGCTACAAGAAGTCACGGCCTGACGTTGACCTTACAGCAGTTCCTCAACCAATTCAAGGCTCACTCCCGCCCCCTCCTCCTCCCCCTCCCCCTGCCCCTACTTGCGTTTGTGCTCATTCATTCAATTACATTTTTGCGCACACTCAGCACTAAAGGGACCTCATAAAGCGTCAAAATTTCAGCAAATGAGCAAAAATCCCTCCACAGCCACAGCCACATCCTTGTACTCGACCTCCTCTCGTTGTCCTTCATTAGAAACTGCTCCCGTGGGTATTGAGAACTTGCGCGTCCAAATCGATGAGCGGTCACATCCTCGACTCGATTCGACCAACAACAACAACAAACGAGAAACATTTCGGACATCAACGCCATCAAAAGTGTTTGCCTCGCCTCTATTAAAACTGACAGGTCCTGTGATCACCCCCCCCACAGCGTAAACATTGCGGCTGCCACAATAGCTTATGCAATCGGAAAGTGTCCTGCCTGTAGACAGATCCCAAGCTGCTGCAATTCCAAACTGCTGACCAACGCATTTCCCACAGGACATCCAAACACTTTGCCACACACGGCGCGGCCTTCGCCAAAGGAACATCCTATATAGAAAATAAACTTAGGATTGTAGGTCACATTTGAGTATTATTCTTTTCTGTTTTTGTTCGATTAAAATCAATTAAAGAAACACCTGAATAAAACAACATATTTAGGATATTTTCCATATCTACAATTTTCACAAATTTCCATACTCTTGCAATCTTTTCTAGGTTTCGATACTCTCAATATTCTAAAAGTTTTACCAACCTTTGCTAACCTATGCCACACGGCTACTTGAATTGCATTTTAAGCTGTTTGATAATAATTTGCAACCCATTCCAAAATTTTCATCAACTGCTTAAACTTCTTAAGCAAATTTCAGCACGTTTTCACCATTTCGGGATTAACTAATTTCGTCCTGTAATTTCGTCCAAGGCAAGAAGGCAACTTCTAAAAAGTTGCTCTCATCTCTCACTTAACTCCTTCGTTTCGTGGAGTTTGCGCTTCGTCACGCCTCAAATTGCACATAAAAAAAAGGACGAAGAAAATTTTTACGATATTCCTATGCAAATTTCACTGCGTTTGCTTTTAGGGGGCTGGACCAAGTTTTTTGCCACGCACTTTTTTTGGGCTATATTTTCAGCGTTTTTTTCTTCGGTTTTTCTTTCTAGTTCTTTTCAGTAGAGCTTACAGGTGGATGATTTTATGTTGCATTTTATGGACTGAGAAATGTTTTTCATTTAGAACAAATGCAACGAAATGAATTTGTGAGTGCTATAAATTAGAGAAAAAACTCAATTAGAATTCGTTACAACGTGAAGAAATGAAATGAGCAAAAAAGCTGGAAAATGTGAAAATGGGAAAATAGGAAAATGGGAAAATCTTTTCGCCCCCAAGTTATTATCCGACACACACACACACACACAAAAACAGAGAACATGCCACACATTATCTGTGATAATAACGAAACGAACTTAACCCTAATAAAGTACAGATGGGAGCAATTCTATTTCATTAGGTTGCTTGGGTTATGCAAATTTCAAGGATAAGAACTGGGACCACAATACTTATATGAGAGTCGAGAGAGAGAGAGAGAGATAAGGCCACAAGCACTGTGAGCCATAAAATATGTCATATTTTAACAAAATGTTGCAGCACAATTACAATAAACGCAAAGGATTTGCCAGGACTCGCTTCTAATATGGGACACAGATAACGACTACTGTAATTAAGCCATTCCCTGAATTTTCTCGAAAGTGGCGTGAAAACATTTGCAGCACAAGTTTTCACACACACACACACACGAACATATACATACACACAATTATCCTTTGTGGCAGTTTCCTGACACATCCTGCCATTCTGCTGTATTCCGGCGAAAATAAAATGCGCGCTCAACTCAAGTTAATGCTTTGCAAATTGACACTTGTACGAAAAGCGGAGGCGCCTTTGAAAGGACACGAGTCCATCACAAAGTGATGAATGTGCAACTTCCTGAACCTGAACCAGTGTCCAAGTTCATGTCCTGGTCGCCAAATTGGATTGCATATCATTATTTTGCACTTGTCTGGCCCAAATTTTCACACTTTGCCAAACCGATGAGAAAAGAAAAGAAAAGGATAATTTATGCGCCTTGTCAGGCAAGTTTCCGTCCGCCTTTTGATGGACATTGCCAGCAACTGTCCTGGGACCCGGCCAAATTCCTTTTTTTACTTACTTTTAGCTATTGCAATTGAGCGAAATCCAATAAATAAAACTCACAGCCCAGCCAGGAGTAAGAGTTCCTTGTCATGTGTGTGTAAGATAATATTTGTCTGGCGCTAATCAGAGCGGATCTTTAAGCATAGCAACCCTCTAGCCACTGAGAGAAAGCTATGGTAAGCTGCAGTCTCAACATTAAGCCCGACAAATGTCTAAATAATTTATGAAGAAGTCAAGAGTTTTAGATGAATCTAACTTTAACATACGAGTGTCTTAAAAGCTGTAGGTAAAATCATTTGATCTGAAAATATAACTTTTAAAATGAATAAATGTAGAGTCTATATCTTCATCTTCTATTTCTGTAGTATATGTTAGATTCATAGATAATCCCAGTAGTCTTATAAGCTTTGTTTTAAAAAGCTTGAATTTAACTGAATTTTTATTAGTGTACGGCGTTAATTCGTTGAAAACAATAAAAAGAAGGCGCAGTTCGATTAACATAAAAAGGCGATTTGTTTTGCCAAAAGTCTCGAACAATGATTAATGGAACGCCATTTGACCTTTGACTTTTGACTGCTGTTCTGACTCGCTGTATTTGCTATTTGCAGGTGTCAAAGTTGAAATGCTTGCTGTGCCATTTAATTGGTCGTTGTGCAAAGGAGCTGTCTATAATTAATATGCTAATAAAATGTCGCTTGACAGCTGAACAAGAACTTTTGACACTCCCCTTGCCTCCTCTCTCCCCCCTTGTTGCCTGTGGCATGCTGTGCAATAAAGTTCTCGGCATGTTCGACTGACATTCCGCGCCACATATTGAGGATGGCTGTAAATCATGATTATCTTTTTATTGCTGACATTTGCGGCCTCTTTATGAACTCTCCCCACCCCCCTCCGAATGAAATGTACTTGGTGGCAGGGATATATGCGAAAGCTGACTAACAAGATTTGCAACGCTTTTTTTCGGACAGCGAGCTCTCTAATGGATATGAGTCTGGGAATGGCTCAACTGCAAAAACACTTTTTGGGGGGGGGGGGGGGGGGGGTCACACTTACATCTTAGTGAAGGACTCAGAATTGCCGTTGCATACCTTGAGGCGCACTTGGGCATAGACTGCTGCTGCTGCCAAAAGGCATTCCTATCGAATGCCATTCGATGATAAAAATCGTGCCACACGTTAATCCAGTCAAACATTTAAACATACAGCAGCAGAGCAGGAGCAGACTATCCTGCCAGCAGCAGGACATCTCCTGTTGTTGTCCAGGCATGGAGCCAAGTTTCTAGGATTAGTGTGAGGCAGCTTGAATGCGCCGAAATGGACGTCCTGTCGTTCGACAAGGCTCAAAGTGCCATCCGGGCGACAATGCAACATTACAATAATGTGCATTTTTATGGACAGTTAACGGCTGCAGATCCCATAAACGCATTATCCAACGCACATCAATGGAATGCCAATGCCCAATATGAGAGCCAAACTGACGGTGAAGCTAGGGAAGAAAACAACTTTAAGAATATGTGGATTAAATTGTTCACAAGACTAAAGGGCGAGCAGTGCAATTCGATTTAAGTTGTATTGAAGAGAGTAGATGCTTGAAGTTTCGCAACTTTGAATGTATAACATTCAACACGACAAACTATGATCGAAATGACCTCGAAATTGAAGATCGCTTGGGTTTTGACAAAGTTGTGGCAGTTTGAAGTCAGGGAAGGGCATTTCTCATGACTCGAATCTTGACATGTCAACATTGTTGTCATGTGTTTTACACAAAATTCGAAAATAATGAGTTTCTCAACTTTGAATGTAGAATTGTAAAGGATGTAAAACCATGATCAAAAATCCCTCCGGAGTTGAAATCGGTTCAGTTTTGGCAAAGTTGTGGCAGTTTTAAGATTCGGAAGGGCATTTCTGGGGACTTGTTACCATTGATATCATGATTTTTGACAATAAATCCGAAAATGATGAGTTTCTGAACTTTGAATGTAGAACTGTTAACGATGTTAAACCATGATCAAAATGTCCTCGGTATTAAAAATCGGTTCAGATTTGACAAAGTTGTGGCAGTTTGAAGTCTGGGAAGGTCATTTATAAGGAACTTTTCGTTGTTGGGAACTTAAGAAGTCAATTTTTTTGTCACTTTTGGCGTGATTTTAGACAGAAAAATGAACTACCTTAAAATTACTTTTCGTATACTTTTTTATACTAATTGAGACACCCACAATCAATTCAACGTAAAATTTCAAGATTCTATTTTTTGAAATATCAAAATTGGTAAGGGTCCCCCCTTATGCTTTTTTCCCAAAAAAAATCAAAAATTTAATTTTTTCAAAAATTCATAATCTTGAGATGTAGATTCAAACTAGATGCCAAATTATGATCAAAATGGCCAAGGGATCAAAAATCGGTTGAGTTTTGACAAAGTTGTGGCAGTTTGAAGTCTGGGAAGGTCATTTATAAGGAACTTTTCGTTGTTTGGGAACTTAACAAGTCAATTTTTTTGTCACTTTTGGCGTGATTTTTGACAGAAAAATGAACTACCTTAAAATTACTTTTCGTATACTTTTTTATACTAATTGAGACACCCACAATCAATTTAACGTAAAATTTCAAGATTCTATTTTTTGAAATATCAAAATTGGTAAGGGTCCCCCCTTATGCTTTTTTCCCAAAAAAAATCAAAAATTTAATTTTTTCAAAAATTCATAATCTTGAGATGTAGATTCAAACTAGATGCCAAATTATGATCAAAATGGCCAAGGGATCAAAAATCGGTTGAGTTTTGACAAAGTTGTGGCAGTTTGAAGTCTGTGAAATCATTTATAAGGAACTTTTCGTTGTTTCGGAACTTTACAAGTCAATTTTTTTGTCACTTTTGGCGTGATTTTTGACAGAAAAATGAACTACTTTAAAATTACTTTTCGTATAGTTTTTTATACTAATTGAGACACCCACAATCAATTTAACGTAAAATTTCAAGATTCTATTTTTTGAAATATCAAAATTGGTAAGGGTCCCCCCTTATGCTTTTTTCCCAAACAAAATCAAAAATTTAATTTTTTCAAAAATTCATAATCTTGAGATGTAGATTCAAACTAGATGCCAAATTATGATCAAAATGGCCAAGGGATCAAAAATCGGTTGAGTTTTGACAAAGTTGTGGCAGTTTGAAGTCTGGGAAGGTCATTTATAAGGAACTTTTCGTTGTTTGGGAACTTAACAAGTCAATTTTTTTGTCACTTTTGGCGTGATTTTTGACAGAAAAATGAACTACCTTAAAATTACTTTTCGTATAGTTTTTTATACTAATTGAGACACCCACAATCAATTTAACGTAAAATTTCAAGATTCTATTTTTTGAAATATCAAAATTGGTAAGGGTCCCCCCTTATGCTTTTTTCCCAAAAAAAATCAAAAATTTAATTTTTTCAAAAATTCATAATCTTGAGATGTAGATTCAAACTAGATGCCAAATTATGATCAAAATGGCCAAGGGATCAAAAATCGGTTGAGTTTTGACAAAGTTGTGGCAGTTTGAAGTCTGGGAAGGTCATTTATAAGGAACTTTTCGTTGTTTCGGAACTTTACAAGTCAATTTTTTTGTCACTTTTGGCGTGATTTTTGACAGAAAAATGAACTACCTTAAAATTACTTTTCGTATAGTTTTTTATACTAATTGAGACACCCACAATCAATTTAACGTAAAATTTCAAGATTCTATTTTTTGAAATATCAAAATTCGTAAGGGTCCCCCCTTATGCTTTTTTCCCAAAAAAAATCAAAAATTTAATTTTTTCAAAAATTCATAATTTTGAGATGTAGATTCAAACTAGATGCCAAATAATGATCAAAATGGCCAAGGGATCAAAAATCGGTTGAGTTTTGACAAAGTTGTGGCAGTTTGAAGTCTGGGAAGGTCATTTATAAGGAACTTTTCGTTGTTTCGGAACTTTACAAGTCAATTTTTTTGTCACTTTTGGCGTGATTTTAGACAGAAAAATGAACTACCTTAAAATTACTTTTCGTATAGTTTTTTATACTAATTGAGACACCCACAATCAATTTAACGTAAAATTTCAAGATTCTATTTTTTGAAATATCAAAATTGGTAAGGGTCCCCCCTTATGCTTTTTTCCCAAAAAAAATCAAAAATTTAATTTTTTCAAAAATTCATAATCTTGAGATGTAGATTCAAACTAGATGCCAAATAATGATCAAAATGGCCAAGGGATCAAAAATCGGTTGGGTTTTGACAAAGTTGTGGCAGTTTGAAATGTGGGAAGATAATTTATAGGGATTTGGGAACATTCGCTCAATAAGATCAACAGCATTTTCAGTTTCCCATAAATTGCATAAATTTGCAGCAGTAGTTCCCTGGGCAATAAAATCTAATCTCATATCTAAATGGGGCTACCGCTTGAGTCATGGCTTTTGAGTTTGCTGCCGTGTGCGGTGTTTGGTGACCACAAATCTCCATGGAAGCAACAGTTAAGCTGGCAGTGGTGCCCACAAGTGGTGCCGAGGACCATAAATAAGGCGGCAAAGACAAAGCAACCATCTAAATTAATTATTTATAGGATAGGAGCCCACTGTGGTGCAATTGGGCTGAATAATAAAACGATTTGCAAGTCCGAACTGAACATGAGTTATGCGCTGGGATATGTATCCGAAAAATATTGCACAGATAAGAAACGAGTTTAAATTATGACGGTTAAATGTTAAATGGAGCTGCCTGAGAACTCTGTTCGAACAAAGTTCGTCCTTAAAGTGGAGCTGAGCTGCTGGCTGCGTAAACAAAAGGAGCAACAACAACAGCAACAAAAAGTACTGGTACTTTTGAATGGGAGTAAATCTAATTTTAAGAGCCAAACTCCCCCTCAGGGTTCAGCTGCCGCACCCACCAATTATATTAATACAGTTACTCGAATTTATGACTGAGGGGGGTGGTTGGAAACTAGTACCGAAACTCCAGGGTAGGAAAGTGTCGCCAAATTGAATTTGCATAATTTTAAAAGCCGACTGCGGCTTCCAAGTGGCTAAGTGCGTTGTGCATATTGACAGGACACGGTGGCAGGACTCTCTGCCAGCACACAGCGCAATCGGAATGGAAATGATGTTTTTGATTTTGATTATGCAAATTTAAGTGTCGCAACAATGTTGCTCATTGGACCTGAAACCTTGACGCTCCATGAACTTTACAAAGCCATCAAAATAAAAATCTTTTAGCAATCAGTTGCATGACCAAAGTTTACCATGTTAATTACAAAGTGGCGTTCTCAAGATGTTCGCTGAGCAGTCAAAAAGATATGGCTAAGATATGCGCTAATTTACTATATATTCTTTAATTGAATTTGACCCTCGCCTTAATATATATATATGTATATAGAAAACCTCACACTCTTATGCAAGTGGACTGCACGTTTCTCAACTTGAGTTGAGTTCTCGCTGGACAGTTAAATGGCCAACCCCCGAAGACTGGGCTGATATTAATCCATGATTTTCATATAAATTACTTCATTAGAAAAATGTCCTTCACTGGCTGCTGTGCAAATATTTTGTAATGAAAGCACAACTGGAATTTATGTATTATATATACAGAAATAGTTTTTAGCATAGCTGTTGACATCATCGCAATTAAATTTGCAGTTGTTGGGAGTGCTCTAAATTATTCGCTTTAATTTAATTAATTGAATAAGTTGTGATATATAGAATGTGTATATTAGCAATTTCTGTTAATTTGGTAATATTTATAACTTTATTTATTGGTATTTTATAAAGTCTCATTGGATTTTTGCCTTTATCAAAAAATCACTAAAGTTTGCTAGAGTTCACATAAAAGAGCATACTCTCTTGTGTTTTCTTTTGTGGAGCGTGTCTATGGAGATCAAAATCTAAAATTTCTAGGGATGGTTTCATTGAGTAGAAAAATTCTACAGCATAATTTCCATTCAGACACACACATATAGAAGGCAAAAATTGTTTGCATTCGCATTGACAGATTTGCAAAAATATTTCATGGCCACCTCTCTCTCTCTCTCTCCAGGGTCCTGGCACGTTTTATACGAATTTGAACGGTAATAATCGATCCCTGTGGCACTTTTATAAAAATAAATCCGATTTCAATCGCTGAGGCAGAGGCGTAGGCAGAGGGTTGATGACTTTAAAGCTGAATAAAATAAACATGCAGCTAAAAGTGTTTCAAGTTGAGGTTCCAAAGTTAAAGTTGCTCAATGTTTTCAGTTTATTTATGTATCTTTTTATACCTTACTCCGTTGACTCTTCATTTCATGCAAAGCCGCAAGGATTAAAAACAAATCCACTCAAAATTGAATACGATTAAATTCGAAATTGACCTCTGGCTGACCATATGCAAATCCCCTTGATTTCCTCTCCCTACACTCCCCGCTCCTGCCGCATCCCTTTTGCTCATTTAAACGAGAGCTGTGAAAGTCACATATCCAAAGGGCTGAAAACAACCCACAGACTGGGAATTTAAATGGGGGAATGCCCTTACTTTAGTTTTCCTTTGTAGCTAAATTTTAAAATCGAATTTCGAAACGGTTCCGCTGCGAAGGGGTGTCTCCTGTGGCTTGTGTCCTGCGTTCATTTTTATTGTCATGCAACAATTTTGTGGCAGGCTGCGCGAAGGGTTGCCCAACAACAACAGCAGCAGCCAGGGGGGTGGGGGTTGAAGGGTGCTCTCAAAACATAATTACGTGCATGTAAACAATAATTTAATTTCACACTAATGCAACAAATTTGTGGGCTGATTGCGGGTTTTGTTTAACAAGACCATGTGGCATGTTACACTTATGTGAAGGTGTTGCCACTGAGAGATAGAGATAGAGAGAGAGGGAGAGGGAGATAGAGAAGCTAAGGATTCCATTGTGCCTTCTACCAGTTATGAGCGATATTATTTATAGGCAACCCTTTTCTTTCTCTATAAAATCAATTCATTTTGTTTGTTTTCGATCAATAAATAATGTCAAATGCACATAAAAATACTGTCAGTTTACCGTTATGTGCCATTAACAGTGCTGTCAGCTGTAAATATAACAGGCTGACAGTGTTGCAAAATGTGGCCACAACTTCAACTTAAAGTGAATGCAATGTTTTTGTATAAAAAGAATACTTTTATATCCATATCAAATGAAAAGGACAAGCACTGATTTTGGCAACTGTGCTGGAGTGGGCGTGGCAGCGGCAGAGGCAGCGATTCGAAAACGTCAATGCCAAAAAAAGCAAAAGCAAAAGCAAAAGAATTTCAATTGAAAGTCACTCAGTTGAGGAAAATGTAACTGCACCCTCTAACAACACACAGGACTCGATAGTTTATCCATCACAATCAGCGGCAGGGAATCGCTTCTGCTTGAATTAAGCCGAATGAAGGCGGGCATCATGCGAGTCCTGCCAAACAGGATGTTCATTAGGTTCGCTGCACTCGTCTATTAAATCTACAGATATCGCACCAGTTCGCCTTCGAGTAGGAAATTAAAGAGAGAAACGAGAGAAACTTTGATGAATAATACATGAAACGGTTAATAGAAGTGCATGGTGCCAGGATTAAATGATTATCAGTGTGTGCGTGTGTGTGTGTGTGTGTGTGAGTGTGGCCTTTAATTTCTCGTAACTGACCAAGGGCGGGGGAATGCTGAATCGTAGTTGTAGTTGTAATTACCCTGACCACTCTCTGGGGGTGTTAATCAGTCGTGGAACCGGAACCAGCATTGGAGCTGCAACTTTTGCAAAATGATTTACTGTTTGGCAATATTAGAAAAATGAGCTTGTGCAAAATCTATATATATATACATATGTATATATATTTGCACAAATTAGTGGAACTTTTTCGGACTATTTGCGCAATTCATCAGACCACAAATTGTTGGGTCCATTCTCCGCATTTGTGTGTAACCGGATATGGGTAAAGTCCTGCTGCTCCTGCTGCTCCTGCTGCTCCTGCTCACACATCATCATACGTAATCCAATGAAACGAATGCTTTATTGGCTTAATGGAGCTGACAAGGATGCGAGCAGAGCAGAGCACATACAAGCCTCCACTGGCCTCTCCAGAGGATTCGAAAGTGTATCGAAATGAAAAAGGACAATTTAATTTAATTTGCCGCAGCGAACGGACAGCGGCCGTACTATGCAGAAAGGATGTGCGCCAAGGCCAAAGGACTCGCCCATAATTCACACTTGTGGCCACACATATGTGAATATCTGTGGAATGCAGCCTTAATTTATGGCCACTAATTACGTCGCTGATAAATTTAATTTCAAATTATGACAGAGCTGAACGGAACAGAACGAAACAGAACAGAAGTAAACATAATCCGCTCTCCCTTGCCATCGCAGACTATATCACTCCCCCTCGGAAATGTCAGCAATAAAATGAGATAATCATGATTTACAGACAGGCATCAACATTTTTGGAATTCCATTCCATTCCTGCGCTGCCATGCCAGGCACTTTATTAGATGTCCTGGCTGTCAACTGTCCTTGTTCAACTGTCACGAGACATTTTATTAGCATATTAATTATATGGTTTCTACCTCGACTTGGAGCAATTAAATGCTCTAGCGACCATTTCCACTTTGCAACTTTGACACCTGCTAATTCTCTTCGGGCACGCAGAAAAAACAACAACTTTCCACCTAAGGAAAACGGAAAAGCGAAACTGAAACTGAAACCGAAACCGAAATCTCATTAATCTTTGTTGGCCCACTTTTGAGCCTGGCAGAGGTGTAAACACAAATAAATCTCTTTTTTATGGTAATTGCCTAAAGTTATATTTGTTTTTTTTTATTTTTTTTTTATTGGTATTACTTTATCTTTAACTTTTTCCGGGGGTCCCTTGGATTTGTTATAGATTTCATTTAATTATTTTTGCATAAGGCAAACTAATTAAAATAGAGTCGATTTCTGTGGGATTTACTCAGAGAGCACTGTATACGTAAGTGGGCGTGGCTATTCATGTGTGGGCGTTTGGGGAATACCCCGAACCCAAGCCAATCCCAAGCGGGCAGTAAACTCATTTGTATAAACTAATTGAGAGATTTGTGCGGCCAGGCAACTTTATTTTATGATGTGTTTCTCATTAGCAATTAAACCGAAACACACACACACACACACACACACACACACACATGCACATAATGGCACAATAAAATTTGGCTGATTTGCCAAAATGGCCAATGCAATTGTGGAGGACATTAAGTACTTGCAGGCCATGTGCGGAGGGGAGCAACTTATCAAGGGGGATGCTTAGCTAGAACTAATTGCTAAATTAAAATGATACTTTGCGCCAAATTAAATAGTTTAGTATTTTTTTTTTTTGATATTATATGAGTCATTAGTCTGGCATAAATTTCCGCAGTTGCTTAAGAGTTTTCCTATTTAATTCAAAAAGAACTAAATATATATATATTTTTGGTATATAATTATATCTTAAACATTTCAAGGAAACTTCAATTTCTTCTTCTTTTCTTACTGTTTAAAATTTGCTCCTAAATACTTGAGATATTTATTTAAAGGTCATCCTAATAGTTTCTAGCTGCAACCTTTACACAATAATAATAATATATTTAATAATAATAATTATATATTTCTATGCTAAACATTTTAAGGCAACTTCATTTTGTTCTTCTTATTTTCTTTACTCTTTAAACTTTGTTCCTAAATGCTTGTGATATTAATAAGTAATCCTTATAGTTTCTAGCTGCAACCTTTATACAATTATAATAATAATTTATGCACTTTAGAAACCACCTTGAAACCACCTCAAATACAACAACTTCAAAAGTCCTTTTGTATCTACATTAATGGACTAATAGATAATGGAACTTTTGAAATTGTTTTACAGACAGACGCTGCTCCCTTCTCCCTGCTCCTTCTGGTTAATTGCAGGCAGGAGCCGAGTCCTTGTTATCTGTGACTGCGACTGTGTCCCATATGAGAAGCGGCTTAGCAGTTGCTGGGTGGGCAGGGGGCGGTGGGGCGTGGCGAATGGGTTTATTGTAATTTTGCAACATTTTGTTAAAATATGACATATTTTATGGCTCACAGAGCTTTTATCTGGGCTCTCATGTGTAATTTGCATTTGGGCGACAAAGAAACTCGCATGTGCGGCAAATGATGTTGAATTCTAAATGAAATGAAATTGGTCCCATTTGTATTTTATTAGGGTTAAGTTTTCGTTGCGTTACTTTTCGTTACGTTACGTTACGTTATTAGCGCAGATAATGAGGCTGTTTAGTCGCATGATGAAATGGAACTTGCGGCGAGAACTTCAAGCAGAACTCCAGGAGTCCAGGAGTGCAGGCGTCCAGGAGTCGAGGAGTCCAGCATATATGAAGAACTCTTCTGCAAACTTTGTCTGATTGATTTCGGCTGTTGTTTGGTACGGGTTTTTTTGTGGCAAACATTTGAAATTGGAAAATATGCGCGGAATTTGTGGTACTCGTGGTATAAAAATCTTTTTAGTTTGCCTCGCTGTGGCGTCTTTTGTGATGTTTGTAAAAAACTGAAATATGTTTCTTGATTTCTTGCTTTCTTGCTGGGGTTTTTTGTGTGATTGTCTGGACCTTTTGTGGCACTTTTGTCGAACGCTAAAGCCGTGTGCTGGGAGACCTTTGGGGCGGCGAGTGCGGTTCGTGGGGGGGGGGGGTAGGGAAGTGCAAATGCAGGTGAATCTCAGCCGAAAAGTATCTCGATAAATTAAATCAAATTTTTTACATTTTTGTGCATGTTTAACGCGTGCAAGGAGTGAGGGCAACAAATATATATTGTAGTCTAAAGCAAAGGGAATAAAAACATAGAGAGAGAGAGAGAGCGAGTTTAAAGTTTTTGTAGTATTTTGTAGAATGTTGATGATAGTTATGTATACTATCGAATGTTTCTTTTCTTTCGATAGTTTGACATGTCTAATCTTAGCCCCTTTCGCATTAAATCCTTTTTGCCACAATCTGCTTATCTGCTGAGATCTCCGCTTTCATCTCAATTGTAGCTGTGCTTTCCTAATCAAATAATCTCTTCACACCCAAGGACTTAACGCGCCTTCGACTTAAACTGTCCTTGGCTTCCTGCGCACAGATCCTTGCTGATTATCCCCAGAGCGTTGGCTTTCATGTGTGTCTCACATCGGAAATTGCTTTGGCAATTTCTTAACTCGTTCCCTCCCTCCCCCGCTCTGAACCCCTCCCTAGGAATCGCTAACACGCCTCATGATTGCCGTAGCACGCGCTCGCTAATAAACCCAAAAACGCTATAGAGTAACCCTTGCCGCCCGCTGCTGGGGCAGGGGGGCGTGGGCTGGTATCTGGCCATGTCATCGCTCAAATAAATGTGAAAATGCTAATTTAACCCTTTTTATTATTCATAGTCTTACACTTGGCTGAGCGTCGGAATCATCGTCTTGTAGTTGGTGACGATATCATCATGGATGATAAATTCCTTGATTTGCATTTTCTTGCGGCCCAGTTCCTTGGGGATCCCTCAGCATGGCCAGCCAGCCAGACTGAATTATTTTAGCTCATCTCGTGACAATGTTGCATTTTTGCTTATTAAGACATTTGTCCAACTTAATGTCAAGCCATTTAGTTAAGTTATTAAACAGCGGATCAAGAAATCGACTAATGAAATTCTCAGTTCGGTTTATTCACCCCTCTCCATCTCCATCCATACCCATATGTATATGTATCCCTAATAGCATCGCACACGCCCCCAACACGTGCCAATCTCACGACCTTTTTCACCACAAAATATCTGCCAATTTTTGCCTCGAATTTCATGTGAATTAGCGAAGTGAATCAAATGAATCGAACGAATGCCACAGCGACGCGTGTGTGTCAATCAAACCGAATCTATTGTGAATAATTTACTTATGACGTTTTCCCATTTTTGACATCTTTATTGAATTTCACTTGGGAGAGACATTTTTTATGCCAGAGTCTAGATTTTCGGTATACAATAACTGAAAGTGAAGAGAAATGTTTTGCCTTTATCAAATTTGTTTAAATGTCTTTAAGTTAGCTAGTAAGTATAGCTAATTTGTATCTTTAACTCATTAGATAATTTCCTCTAATAGAAAAAAAGTATCTCAAACAGTTGCTGATGGGAAAGTCATAGTAAAATCAATATTAATTGCGCTCTAAATCAAAAACACTTTCAGTTCACTTAGTCGACGACTTTAAAGTTTAAAGTGTTGTTCCACTTCATTTGTCGGCCGCGGCTGCGGCAAGTTCTCAAATGCCTACAAGGATTGCCCATTAAAAATGTTAATTAGTTGCACAAACATTGAGCATCGGCGGTGATTGCAACAGCAGCGGCAACAGCAACAGTAGCAACAGGAGGCAAGTATCGTGTGTATGGAATTTGAAAGACACACGACCAAGCAGAGGAGCTGTGCCACAGCAGCCGGCACAACGGCAACTGTGAGGCATCAACCACTTGGCTGTGTGTGTGTGTGTGTGTGTGTGTGTGTGTGTGTGTGCAACATCGCGTGTATGCAAATTGAATTCGCTGCTGAGGTGTCCCCAATTGAATGGCAATTAAGATAAATGTTCGCAGCATGTCCGCACTTAAGGCCACGATTCCGATTCCCAGTCCAACTCCGAATCCGAACACCGAATCTGAGTAGCGGGCAAACGTGGCCGGGCAGACAGTTTGACGCTGCCTTTTAAAAGTGCGGCTGCTCCAAAATCGAAAGTAAAGCTCAATAATTACCAACTAATTTCTTTGACACTTTGAACTTTAAGCTTGAACAGCGAACAGTGAACAGTTTACAGTGGAGTGACCGTACAATTTCAGGTTTTCTGACCACCCACCCACAACTACACCCACCTCAGCCCCCTTCGCTGCTCTTACGAGCATCCCAATTTGAAATGCTCGTCACGTTTGCGACGGCGTCTGAGCTAAAATCGATACGCATGCCGTATGACCGACCGGTCAGAGAGGCTAAGGCAGCGGGAAAACAGCTGCTGCATTTGCCAGCTAAACATCCCTCCCGCCAACCCCCTTTAACGGCCACACTTTCGAGGTGCAATGAACCAAAAGCCGAATGGCAAGAAACTCTTTTTCTCTCGCTTTGGCAGCGTCATCATAAGCTTTTTATACCCTGCAAAAATTTAAAATTCAATCTGATAAAGTATATATATATTCCTGATCAACAGCCGAGAAGATATGGCCATGTCCTCCGGAGACTGTAAGATACAGAGAGACTTTAAATTCGGATTTAAGATTCTTGTTTGCTATACAAAAATCAAATTTATTTTATTTTATCGATAACTCGCCACAATTTAAAACAATCGATAGAAATATATTTGAGACCCTCGTTTTTGACAGCATGTCTTTAAGTTTAGGAACAGCTGGAGATATTTTAATTATCTAAAAATATTTTGACGACTTTAAACGATCAATATTCCTTTACAGGATATCTGCTAGTCGTGCACTCTCGACTAGAGCACTCTTATTTGTGCTTGTCTCTAGACATAGCGACTTATTTGAAAATGGCATCCATTAATTTTGTAAGATCTTTCGCAAAGCGTTGCAAAATTTTTATAATTTTGGTTTGATTTTGTTTTTCTTTGGCTTTTGATAAATCACAGAATTTGTTGCCTGGCGCATCATTTGTCAAACGGCAAGTGCATATCGGCATCTTGCCACGTAACATCCCCAGAACTATCCCACCCACATATGAGAACCCATCACCCATCTCTACATATGTCGCCATGGAACTTGGGTCAAATGTGCGACACTTTCGTCATGGACGTGGAACTGAGTTTTCCTTTTTGCTTTTTTTGGGCGGGTTGAAACATAACAAATGACCTTCTTTCGCTTTGAGGGCCAAGATGAATTATGATACGTATTCTCTAAAATGAAAAGCTAGCATTGCGCCCCGGAGAATGCTATTAAGGTCGACTAATATGCCAGGACACGCTCTGTGGAACCCTTTGGTCAATTAGATTAGCTGCATTTATTTGTGGAGCAAAGATAAACATAATCAAATTTTGGCATATTTTGATAGGGATCTATTGTAAATGAAGTAGTTGAAGACTAACAAATGAAACTAGACCTGAGTTCAAGATACGATTAATTTCTATTACGAGTTGTGTTGCAAGAGTTTCCATTGGGAATCATTTGTTGTTAGTTTCTCTTCTTCTTGAACCAATTCATCTTATGCCAAAAGAAAGCAGTTAAGGATATGAAGAGCTCCCCTTATGTATGATATATGTATCTTTTGGCTGCAACGGGATAATTTGCAACCTGCTTCTAATTGTGCTGACAATTTTTATGGCTGTCATATAAAATATTGGAAAATTATGCAGAAATAATGCGTATGGCAAATGTTGCCCAGAGTTTTCCATCTGCTACCAGCGTGTATGGAGTTGCCTTTATCAAAAAATTAGACCGTGAAATAAACCAAGAAGGCAACTCAATTTATTGGCAGTAATAAATCATAGCACAAACCGAAAGCTGGCCTTGAGAATGAAGGGGGGTGGTTTGAGGAACATATCTAGAAAAGCAAGTATTTAAGTTTGTCTGAAATATTTCCTGCTGTTTCCTGCCTTTTCCAGCAGGCAACACTTTAAGCAACACTTCCTGTTGGACGGGAGTATCCAAAATATATATTAATGAAATATACTCAAGTATCTAAAAGTATCAAAGTGTTTTGTTGTCGCTGCTTGTTTCATTCATAAAATCCAAAGAGCTGGTGGCAGTTTAAAATTTGAAGCACGTGCAGCGACTCGCTATTTGCTATGGAAGTTGATAGCATCTCCAGAGCTGGAAACAAAAATAAAAAAGCAGCAGGAATCATAAATGAAACAGAATTTAAGATAGAAATTAAGAGAAACACACGAAAAACCAACAACGACAACAACAACGACAGAAAAAAGGTGCGGGTGTTGGTTGAATTGAAATCTTGAGAAAACTGAATGAAAAGTTTTTTTTAATATTATACAGTAGGTGAAATTCAGAGCGCGTGCTGCTCAAAGATTAGTATCACCATCAAACTCATCGTTAGCTCTAAGACCCAGACTTGTTAATTGTCGCGAGTTTGATGCCTGCTGATGGCTTCATTCATAAGAAATTCCAAATTTCTAAGCAGGTAGCCAGAGTAATGAAATCTATAAAAACAAATCTAGTCTTGATCTTCAGTGGCAGCGGAAATCCCTATCAGTAAGTGCTATCAGAGTAGCCTAGATAAACGGATATTCTAGAAATACATTCAATTCAATTGAATTACATTTTTTAAGTTGAGTTTCTAAATAATTAAATTAAATTAAATCCTGGCATTAATAAATGTTCAATCAATTTTTAGATATTTATATATGGAACTGAATTTTATTTAAAGGTTTAAATAGGTAATTAAATATTTTTATGCAGTTTAAAACTTCCAGCAAAAAGTCGAACTGTTGGTTCTTTTTGTATAGAAAATGTTCTTTAAACTTTACAATAAACATTTTCTGAAGTTGAGAGCTCAAAGATAAAAGTCCATAGAGCGCAAAGAGTAGTAGCTCCATTTCAATAGTTGGCCACATTTGGCATAAAGTGCGTTTTGCGCTGGGGCGGTTGGAGTTTCCATAAATTAAAATAGAATTCCACGTATGATCGCTGGCGCATCCTTATAAGCCGATCGCCGTGCCCGAGCCATTTAGGGATCTCCCGACACAGACGACGATGACGACGATGACGACGCGGATGATGACGACGACGACTAAATCTGGCGTCCAGCTTGATGGACACGTGCCTCAGTCTGTGCCGCAGTTGTGTAATTTAAATTTTAATTTCCTTTTTTAATTGCATTCAATTAGCGATTGCAACTGCATTTGGATCTCGTTGGATGCACGGATCCGCTGCCAATCAACGTGGCTATGGCACTCCAGCTATGGAACGCCTTCTAATAAACTGTCATAGTGTCTGTCAACTGGCATTAGTTACTCAGTAGTGCACGTTGGAGTAGTTACTCCACTATATTATTATATATTGCAGATTAAAGTGCATAAATTCACAATTTTCGACTCTTTTTCTACTTTTTGTATCTTTAAATTCTTCTGTATCTTTGTGTCTGTATCTTTAGCTGTTGTTGTTGTTGTTGTTATTGTGACTGTGGGTTGTATCATTCTATTGACCATTTATGGTGCTAAACATGTTTTTGCCTTTGGTCGTGTAATGTGACTAATTGGAACTGCAGCAACTGGAATTGTTGCTCATTGTTCAACATAATTACCGCAGCACTTGCCACACAACAGCAACATTCAACAGCCAACATTCAACAGTCAACAAGTTTTCCAGTCTCTTCAGACTTTGACTTTGACTTTGATGTTGTCATCGCATCGCAGAAAACTGCATCACAAATGAGCCTCATCTTTTTAATCAACTGAAAAATCGCTGGCAAAGTTCCTCATCGTTACGCTCAGGTAGATAGATCCGATAGATGTCCGGCAGCAGGTGTTGCTGCTGTCTTTTTTATGACATTTTATGAAATTTATGACATTATTTGTACACTCGTGACCTTTCTGTGGAAACCACTACGGTGGCTAACGGTACTCGATGTACACAATCCGCACAGCAGGGCATATAGTAACCATCCTCATAATAACTGTCATAATATTAACAATGCAACTATATTACCATCATCATAATTGTACAAGAATACAGTAACAACTGTATTTTTTAGGCGCCACTTTGGATTTCGATTTTGATCCTTTAACTGCTTAGGAAGTCCAAATTTATAAACAGTGAAACCATTCTCCTGTGTGTCGTTTCAATATGTTAAAAATTCGTTTGAAATTAAGTATTTGAATAATTTTCTTTTTGTAGGCGAATCGTTTGATACAGTTATATATATGAGCAGCTGGCTGGCAGTTACCGTTAGCTGACTACGGACCGGACTCAGCTGTAGCTGAGTTACTGCCAAATTGCGTGCAAAATGGAAAACCTTTTCGATTCGCAATTGTCGTTGGCTTTCGGAACCCTCCTTTGTATAAGTCCGGGCAATTGCGCAAATGAAGTGTAGTTTCAAATGGCGGAGGCAGCAGCTCCTTTGTCAACATTTTAAATGCATTTTTATTGAGATTCATATCGCGAAATCCGCAGCCTGTGCCAGCATTGAATGCGACTTTGAATTGACTTCAAATTCCTTAAATTATTGCCTACCCCATCAGCTCGAAAGGAAGGAGCACATATGCCAAAGCTGTACACTTCCAATCGTAATTCCTAAGACTGTCGTGTTTTTTTTTTTGCTTTCTGTGACTCGAGTTTAAAATCGCTTTTTGGCAACTCGCACGTTTTATGCGAATTTGAACGGTAATAATCGATCCCTGCGGCATTTTAAAAAACAAATCCGAATCCTGCGAGCAGGGAGCAGCGAATTGAGAGTGGGTTGCCACTTTTTTGGGGGGGTGGTCCTTTGAATTATTGCACTTGGCTTAGTTTACAGCGAACACACATGGAAAATGGAAAATGTAATAGGAACAGAAGAGGAGGAGAGGAGAAGTGGAGGAGAACCGGCCAAGTTTTATGCGTTTCTTATCGCAATTTGATTTGGCAGCTCAATTGCAGTAAATTAAAAAGTGCAAACAAAACACTTTGATAAGCATGTCCCGAAGTTTATAGCGCTCTTAAAGTCGAAACGGCAAGGGTAGTTAATTAGAAAGAGATGACAGATATGGCTAGAAGTTGTACTTTTCTTTTTAACAAGTGAAAAGTGAAGAATACTAGAAATTGGTAAGTAAAGGATGCAAAATGTAGGCAATAGTATAGATAGGAAAAATCTAAGTATTTCTATATATATTATAAGACTTTAAAACATAAGTTTTTATATTATAATAATTATTTTGAAATATTCAGTTTCTTATCTAAACTTTTAATAGCAACTTTCTATTCAACTCTCACTTAATCAACTCAAATCCCACAATCTGTTGCAAGCTATTTGTTTGTAGACTTCAGCACGGAGTAATTCAACAATT
The DNA here is from genome assembly GCA_035045305.1 of Drosophila maculinotata. Lineage (NCBI taxonomy): Eukaryota > Metazoa > Arthropoda > Insecta > Diptera > Drosophilidae > Drosophila > Drosophila maculinotata. Next base: position 124,505 of record JAWNPD010000464.1, read on the forward strand.
GTATTATCATAATGTTTGTCTAGATAATTAATACGTATTCCAAATAACAATACACAAAGTCAAAGCTAATGAATGCTTCCATCAGCTTTGCAGTTCCCTCCTTTGCTTCCTCTTCCTCCTTCCTGTTCCTGTTTCTGTTCCTGTTTCCCACTTCGAATCGCATGCAAATTTCGCTTTTGTTCACATATTGACACCCTCAACACTCAACCCTCTGATGAGGAGCTGTCAACCCTTTGCCTGTTGGCTGGTACAAATTAAGGGCATTCTTTTGCCAAACTCCTGCTTCCCTTATTTTAAAATCGCATTTGCGAAAGGGGCAGGCATTTTTGCATAATTCGAAAGTATGTAAACAATAATTTAATTTCGCACTAATGCTACAAATTAGTGGTTTCCAAAGAGAGGCGGCAGACGTTCTGAATGTTAATTCAATCAGGACAGCGATGACAACGATGACAGCGTTGCCAGACCTGCTTACAAATTAAGCCAACTTGTCGATTAATATCTGTCTCTCTGGGAATCTTTTGCAATTAAAATACTTTTGGCCAAGAATTGCTCACGTTCGATTTGCCATCATATCGAAGATGATGACGGGATGTAAATCATGATTATCATTTTATTGCTGACACATGTTTTCATTAACATGCCCCCTTTTATCGGGTTGGCTATATCATCCACCATAGTTACATCCAAACGATGACAAATGATGTCGTTTTGCTCAGTGCAGTCGAGAAATTTTCATAATTTCGCAATTCTGCACACTTGCTGTGCGAAAACTTGTCCGAGGCAGAGGGCAAAGGTCATTGGGATTTACATAATCTTACATGGCTGGCCATCAATCACACATTGCACTGCACCCACCGAACAGCTGGCTCCATGAAATGTCCTTTTAATGCCGTTGGATTGGGTGGGAAGGGGGCAGTGCCATAAAAATGTCCTGCGTTGCGCTAATTAAACAGCAAACAAAAGTCGCAGATTCAACGATTCGCAGCCGAAAGGGTTGTCAAATTAGCATTAAATGGTCATTCAATGTTAAAGGTAGCGGAAATTTGAGTGACCCCAAAGAATGTAGCCCCAGGGAACGATTGAAAATAGAAAAAAAAAACCTAAAACAAAAACTAAGCAAAGAGTAAAAAAAATACGAACATCCTTTAAAAATGAGCGACAGAAGTACACAATAATTTGACAAGTCATAATATTGATTGCATGGCCCAAAGATTTATGGTCACATATGCGATTTGCGGAACCTTTTAGGGTTTAGTCTCGATTATGGGCTTGTAATCGAACAGTTCGACAATGTGGCCCATAAATCTTCGCCCCGAGCCGTCAGGCTGTGCTACATTTTAAATCGAAATGTAGCAAGATTTATATGCAGCTACAAGTGTTCTACAACCCGCTGCCAACAACAACCAAAAAAACAAAAATGACTCAAGTGGTTTCTAGGCAACATATGTGCAGCTCTGTTTTTTTATATTTATATAATATATATTATACTCAAAGGGTTGTTTCCTTTGGGGTTGGGGCTGTGGCAGTTGGGCTGGTTAGTTGAACTAATTTCGTTGCGTTTTTTTTATACGGTTTTTTTTATTTGCTTCCCTTTACAGACGATAAATTTAACGCAATTTTTGTACAATTCGGCTTTTATATATAAATGTTTTTTTTTTGTGGCCGAAACGCCTTGGAATTTATGCAAATGCGCGTGAAATAGTCGAGAAATTGGTAGCGCAAAAAAAATGTTGAAAATAAAAGAAATTAACAAACATAAAATTAATGTTTGCACCCAACAACAGCAGGAGGCGAGAGCTGCACGTGTTTCCATTTTCCCGAACGTTTTCCCCGATTCGATTCCATTTCCACTGCGATTTTTTTGCCCTTCCTTCTCTGCCTTGTGCTCATTGTCAGGCATTAGCTGAAATTGTTTTTGTTATGTTTGGTGTTTTTTTCTTTTCCTTCAACTGTCAACGATGTGTGATAGAAATCACAGGACATGCACACAAGCATGCGAGTCCTTCGAGTCCTTCGAGTCGATACCTGCCAGGAATAGAAATGCACATCAAAATGCACAGATTGTTGCCAAAGTGCCAATAAGAGTCAGCAGAACTGGCCAAATGTGCAGATAACTAGAAAACTTCTATCTGCTAACCATAACGGTACATATAAAGCTCATAGTGATGGGATTACATTCGCCGCCTTTGCCAATCGATAAATTTGAGCTCTCACTGCGATCAACAAAATGCAGCAGCAGCAACTTTAATTGCCCCGGGGCGTAAAGTAATAATGTCCAGACTTAAGCCTATTTCCATTTCTCTTGCACCCCCCCTCTCTCACTCACTCTCTCTCTCTCTCTCTCTCTCTTTCACTCAATTTATAGTTACGCGCAACTAATGACCAGCGGACAGGAAGTTCGTTAGTCCTGAGCCAAAGCGGCAAACATAGAATTTTTCTTTATTAAATTTTGACTTACCAACAAACTTGCTATACGCGCGTATAAAAGGAAAATATTTGGGAAAACAAAATGAGGAAAAATGTGTGAAGCCGTGTAATGAATAATGTATGAAATTGTCTCAACAAAAGCCTTTGCAATATGCCAACGGAGAGGGGGTTTCGGAGGGGGTAGGCAGTGATTATCTGTCTACAAATGTGACTGAATGCGTCTGTGTGTGTGTATGTGTGTGTGTGTGTGTGTACGTGTGTGTCATTAAAAGTATACCCATCTCTTTCACTCTTACCCACTACCTTTCTCTCTCAATGTTCAGCGTTTCAATGGCAACAATTACCCAAACCAGCAGAAAATACCAGAATTACCAACATAATACATAAATTCCAGCAAGAACATAGGTGAGTACAACTATAAAAGCAAGGCAAAATATTATGATTATTGTAAGAGTAACTATAATCTAAGGTCAGCACTTTAAGTACTGCTAAGGCTCTATGGTTACCCTGGTGTATTGTCACAAAGCCCATGGTTATTGCTCTTTGCGCGGAAACTGCCATAGCTTTGCCAGATATCATGACAACACTAATGACAGGTCAAGATTCCAAGTCCCCAGAAGGGCCCTTCCGAATCTTACAACGGCCATAACTTTGCCAAAACTGAACCGATTTCAACTCCCGAGGGCTTAATGATCATGGTTTAACATCCTTAACATATCTACATTCAAAGTTTAGAAACTCATCATTTTCGGATTTATTGTCGAAAATCATGACATCAATGGTGATATGTGAGTTAAAAAGTCCCGAGAAATGCCCTTATGAATCTTAAAACGGCCATAACTTTGCCAAAACTGAACCGATTTCAACTCCCGAGGGCTCAATGATCATGGTTTAACATTCTTAACAATTCTACATTCAAAGTTTAGAAACTCATCATTTTCGGATTTATTGTCAAAAATCATGACAAAAAAGTCCCGAGAAATGGCCTTATGAATCTTAAAACGGCCATAACTTTGCCAAAACTGAACCGATTTCAGCTCCCGAGGGCTTAATGATCATGGTTTAACATCCTTAACAATTCTACATTCAAAGTTTAGAAACTTATCATTTTCGGATTTATTGTCGAAAATCATGACATCAATGGTGATATGTGAGTTAAAAAGTCCCGAGAAATGGCCTTATGAATCTTAAAACGGCCATAACTTTGCCAAAACTGAACCGATTTCAACTCCCGAGGGCTCAATGATCATGGTTTAACATTCTTAACAATTCTACATTCAAAGTTTAGAAACTCATCATTTTCGGATTTATTGTCAAAAATCATGACAAAAAAGTCCCGAGAAATGGCCTTATGAATCTTAAAACGGCCATAACTTTGCCAAAAATGAACCGATTTCAACTCCCGAGGGCTCAATGATCATGGTTTAACATTCTTAACAGTTCTACATTCAAAGTTTAGAGACTGATCATTTTCGGATTTATTGTCAAAAATCATGACAAAAAAAAAGTCCCGAGAAATGGCCTTATGAATCTTAAAACGGCCATGACTTTGCCAAAACTGAACTGATTTCAACTCCCGAGGGCTTTTTGATCATGGTTTAACATCCTTAACAATTCTACATTCAAAGTTTAGAAACTCATCATTTTCGGATTTATTGTCAAAAATCATGACAAAAAAGTCCCGAGAAATGGCAATATGAATCTTAAAACGGCCATAACTTTGCCAAAACTGAACCGATTTCAGCTCCCGAGGGCTTAATGATCATGGTTTAACATCCTTAACAATTCTACATTCAAAGTTTAGAAACTCATCATTTTCGGATTTATTGTCGAAAATCATGACAAAAAAGTCCCGAGAAATGGCCTTATGAATCTTAAAACGGCCATGACTTTGCCAAAACTGAACTGATTTCAACTCCCGAGGGCTTTTTGATCATGGTTTAACATCCTTAACAATTCTACATTCAAAGTTTAGAAACTCATCATTTTCGGATTTATTGTCGAAAATCATGACATCAATGGTGATATGTGAGTTAAAAAGTCCCGAGAAATGGCCTTATGAATCTTAAAACGGCCATAACTTTGCCAAAACTGAACCGATTTCAACTCCCGAGGGCTCAATGATCATGGTTTAACATTCTTAACAATTCTACATTCAAAGTTTAGAAACTCATCATTTTCGGATTTATTGTCAAAAATCATGACAAAAAAGTCCCGAGAAATGGCCTTATGAATCTTAAAACGGCCATAACTTTGCCAAAAATGAACCGATTTCAACTCCCGAGGGCTCAATGATCATGGTTTAACATTCTTAACAGTTCTACATTCAAAGTTTAGAGACTGATCATTTTCGGATTTATTGTCAAAAATCATGACAAAAAAGTCCCGAGAAATGGCCTTATGAATCTTAAAACGGCCATGACTTTGCCAAAACTGAACTGATTTCAACTCCCGAGGGCTTTTTGATCATGGTTTAACATCCTTAACATATCTACATTCAAAGTTTAGAAACTCATCATTTTCGGATTTATTGTCAAAAATCATGACAAAAAAGTCCCGAGAAATGGCCTTATGAATCTTAAAACGGCCATAACTTTGCCAAAACTGAACCGATTTCAGCTCCCGAGGGCTTAATGATCATGGTTTAACATCCTTATCATATCTACATTCAAAGTTTAGAAACTCATCATTTTCGGATTTATTGTCGAAAATCATGACATCAATGGTGATATGTGAGTTAAAAAGTCCCGAGAAATGGCCTTATGAATCTTAAAACGGCCATAACTTTGCCAAAACTGAACCGATTTCAACTCCCGAGGGCTTTTTGATCATGGTTTAATATCCTTAACAATTCTACATTCAAAGTTTAGAAACGTATCATTTTCGGATTTATTGTCAAAAATCATGACATCAATGGTGATATGTGAGTTAAAAAGTCCCGAGAAATGCCCTTATGAATCTTAAAACGGCCATAACTTTGCCAAAACTGAACCGATTTCAACTCCCGAGGGCTCAATGATCATGGTTTAACATTCTTAACAATTCTACATTCAAAGTTTAGAAACTCATCATTTTCGGATTTATTGTCAAAAATCATGACAAAAAAGTCCCGAGAAATGGCCTTATGAATCTTAAAACGGCCATAACTTTGCCAAAACTGAACCGATTTCAGCTCCCGAGGGCTTAATGATCATGGTTTAACATCCTTAACAATTCTACAATCAAAGTTTAGAAACTCATCATTTTCGGATTTATTGTCGAAAATCATGACAAAAAAGTCCCGAGAAATGGCCTTATGAATCTTAAAACGGCCATGACTTTGCCAAAACTGAACTGATTTCAACTCCCGAGGGCTTTTTGATCATGGTTTAACATCCTTAACATATCTACATTCAAAGTTTAGAAACTCATCATTTTCGTATTTATTGTCGAAAATCATGACAAAAAAGTCCCGAGAAATGGCCTTATGAATCTTAAAACGGCCATGACTTTGCCAAAACTGAACTGATTTCAACTCCCGAGGGCTTTTTGATCATGGTTTAACATCCTTAACATATCTACATTCAAAGTTTAGAAACTCATCATTTTCGTATTTATTGTCAAAAATCATGACATCAATGGTGATATGTGAGTTAAAAAGTCCCGAGAAATGCCCTTATGAATCTTAAAACGGCCATAACTTTGCCAAAACTGAACCGATTTCAGCTCCCGAGGGCTTAATGATCATGGTTTAACATCCTTATCATATCTACATTCAAAGTTTAGAAACTCATCATTTTCGGATTTATTGTCGAAAATCATGACATCAATGGTGATATGTGAGTTAAAAAGTCCCGAGAAATGGCCTTATGAATCTTAAAACGGCCATAACTTTGCCAAAACTGAACCGATTTCAACTCCCGAGGGCTTTTTGATCATGGTTTAATATCCTTAACAATTCTACATTCAAAGTTTAGAAACGTATCATTTTCGGATTTATTGTCAAAAATCATGACATCAATGGTGATATGTGAGTTAAAAAGTCCCGAGAAATGCCCTTATGAATCTTAAAACGGCCATAACTTTGCCAAAACTGAACCGATTTCAACTCCCGAGGGCTTTTTGATCATGGTTTAACATCCATAACATATCTACATTCAAAGTTTAGAAACTCATCATTTTCGGATTTATTGTCAAAAATCATGACATCAATGGTGATATGTGAGTTACCAAGTGTCGAGAAGTGCCCTTCCAAATCTTAAAACTGCCATAACTTTAACAAAACTGAGCCGATTTTCAATCCGAAGGTCATTTTGGTCACGGTTTGACCTCAGCATTTTAGTTCCTTGACACGTTTCACTTTCCACACTTCTTTCTCCCTCTCCCTCTCCCTTTTCGATTGTAGTACCTTCCATTATCATTGTTATTGCTTTGCTCTTCAATTAGCCACCGGAGCAGGTTCCGCTCATCATCTGAGCGCGCTTTGTTTGCACAAATTGACTGACACTGATGTTTCCCCCCCATCCCATTCCACTCCCCCTGCTCCCACTGCTCAGCACACTGACAGCAAACTGACACCAGTCGAACTTAAGTTGTTCCTGCCCCTCCCTCTGACACACACACACACACACACATGTTACCATCCTCGTATGTGGCACGAACGCAACTTGCCTCCCTTCCCCGCCCCCAATCTACATATGCTTTATTAGTTTATCCCGTCCCGGGGGTTGTTGTTGCTGTTGGACAAGCGCTAATATTAATTTATTGTCAATGTTGGCATCATCCCGCCGCCCACACCCCCGCCGCAGCCGCTGACTTCCTCCTCACTGATATGCATCAGAATGAGAAAGGACAATTTAATTTCATTTACCAACGCCAGCAGAGAGGAGCGGAGAGGAGAGGGGACCACTCCGCAGGACAAATGCGCCATTATTAACACTTGCGACCACAAAAAGTCGGTCAACAAACTTGGCAAACACTCTCCTCTGTGTATGGAGCTCTAATTATGAAATGATGAATCTCGTCAGCACATGTGGCGCCCGGTCAGGAGCACTGTCAGGCAACGAAGGAGACAGCAGGCAGATGGCGGGAGGAGGCATCATCCCGAGTCACAACCCCGAGGCGTCCACTTTCATAATTCATTTTGAATACTTTTCGCTTATCGCTGAGGGAAAGATTTATGTCAGCCACTTTGGTAACACGATACCTGAGCAGGAGGTGGGGGTGGGGGGAGGTGTGGTCGCTCAAGGCTCAACGCCTTATCCGCTTGAAAATGATTTAATACTCACTTACAGTGGCTACTGCGACTGCTCCTGTTCCTGTTTCTGTTTCTGTTCCTGCTCCCAGCGGCGCCATTAAATCTCATTAAAAAGTTGCCTCCGCCAAATGCAAATGCGCTGCGGAAAACCCAAAAGAAGCAGCAGGACAGTCAGCAGGACAGGAAGCTGGAGCCGGAACTGGAGCTGAAGTTGAAGTTGAAGTTGACTCTGAAGTCAACATGCAAATTATAAATCTTGTCGCATTTCTTCGACTCTGGTGAAAAGCGACTGCAACAATGCTGAGAAAAATCATGTTAAACTTTTCACGCTTTTCATGCGACTTGAAATTGATGTTACAATTTTCAATTGACATGTGTGTGTATATGTGTGTGTGTGTGTGTGTGTGTGTGTGTGTGCGTGTGTGTCTTTGTATGTTCACTTCATTAGTTATGCATGAAATTGGAAATGATGTGAAACGATAGCCATCATTGATTTTGAGCATTGACGAATGTGCAAAGCTTTCAATTGAAATGAGAAATATAAAAAGAAAATGGCGAAATTGTAGGAATGTCGCAGGAATTGCGGAATGGAAACATGCGTCACTCCGTAATTGGAATTGAAACTGACTCAGCCGTCAATTCAATTGTTGCTGCTATCCGACTTTATTAATCATTAATAAATGTATTTCTTTATTATTAAAAACACAGGCGACAGCAAATAAAATCAACATAATAAATCCACGCACGTTGACACCGCCACCCGCAATCCCCCCCTACCCCACCCACGCACTAAAGACAAAAGCAAAGCAAATATAACTAAATGCAAACATGCATGTGTAAATATGTGTGCGTGTGTGTGCGTGTGTGTGAGTGTGTGTGCAGCCACAAAGAGAGCCACGCTGATAAGAAGCCAGAAAGAGAGGTAGAGAGAGAGAGAGAGAGCAATTTTGCATTAATATTTCAGTCACATATGAAAGCAAGAAAAAAACGGCAGGCAGACAAACATACATAGAAGACAGACAAAACAGACTGGCCGAAAGTAAATAAGTAAACAAGGAGCAGCATAGGCGGAGTGATAGAGAGAGTGAGAGAGGGGTGAGGAGAGAGGGGAGTTGAAGAGACAGCAAACGTGGGAGCCATGTTAACTGCGAACTTTACATAAGCAAATAGAATACCAAAGTTGATGTGCAGCAGCAGGCAGAAAAGGACAGCATGCTAACATAGACATACTATATACAGGCTATATACTAACCAATATAAGTACATAATGGCATACGTATGTATGTACATATATATGCTTATATATACAGCTCGGTCACGTCCCGCCCATTCACTTGGAAAGTCGATGCTCGATGTGACTGATTACTGCGTCGACTGCCCAACTACGGTTGTTGTTGCAGTTGTTGCTGTTGCTGTTGTTGCTGCTGCTGCTGCTGCTGTTACTGTTATTCGGGGGAGCTGCTGTTAATGGCAAACAATGTCTGCCATTTTGTCAATAGATCGAAAATACTATTTCACAGTCAGCAGCAGCGAAAAGTGGAAGGTCAAGTATAAAAGCTGAAAGAATAAACTCCATAGAAGAAATGGCTGAGAAATATTTATTAAAAAATGAAACAGTTTTTAAATTTATCTAAAAATATACTTAAAACTAACTTAAGTAAAGGCTAGTAAAACTAGCTTTCCTAGATTGAAAATTGATCTTTTATAAATTACAATAGTAATTATTATGAAACTTTAACATCCTCAAACTATATATTCTTAGGAATCGTATACTGTTTTATTATTGTGTTATTACTATAAATATATTTCTTTTATTTTTAAAAATCTCTAAAATTAAACTTAATTCTACACAAAAGAAACTGCTTACACATTACGTATACAATTTCTTCAGAAGTTCTATAATCGTATTCCCACAATTTCTCCATAGAACATGATTTCTACAGAAAATGCGTAAATATTATAATTGTAGCTTTTTAATATGTGGCCAGCGTATTTTTTGGGTTCTTCATTTGAATATTTGGTATCTTTACTTTTTTCTCCTTATTCCGCTGTACTTGGCGGTAATTTGTCTGCGGATCAAACAATTGTTGTATCATAAAGACGACCCATCCCGAACTTTCTGGTAAAGGTTTATGTAAATACGCGGTGTAGCTTCAAAAAAAGAAAGAAAGAAAGGGAAAGAAAGGAAAAGAAAAGAGGCCAAGCAGGTGGATTGTCGGATTGTTGGATTGTGTTAATATGTTGCTTACTTATTCAACAGACACTCGACACTAATCAACTAAAGTGACTCGGGGAGAGACAGGAGGACTCCCAGTTTCGACAGTACAACGCACGCATCCTTTGGCAAGGAATTATGCACTCGGCGCAGAACATAAAACATTCCGCTGCATAATTGAGCAAGTTGGCAGGGCGCGGGGCGCGGCGCGAAGGGCGGCATGTGGCAAGCAGGATATGCGAGGACGACGCCAAGCGAATTTATGGCAGCACCCGCTCCATACGTCTTTGGAGACTTATTTGTGTCTGGGTGTGGTGCCACTGTGGTTCCACTGTGGCTGGTTGGGCGCAGCAATTGTCATCCAGGCTGCCGATGGCTTTGCATTAAATATTTTTATGGCCCTCCGGCTGCTTGAGCTCTCATTGTTTTATTATCCTGCCGCTCATCAGAGATCAGACATCAGACATCAGAGCTGGCTTATTTCATGAATATTTCAAAAATCGACGCCACACTATGCTGCAAGTTATAAATACACATTTTTGCATAGAAAAACTTAATCTTTTTAAGTAAAATTCTTTTGCTCAAATTAAAGTGCGAGGGGGCAGGGCATGTACTTGGGTTACTTGGGTTACTTGCTTGCTTGCTTGCTTGCTGTAAGACCTACACACACACATACGCATGTGTTGCATGCAACTCTCGTAGACAACAAGAACGACAACGTCGATGGCGGCAGCTCCTTTTGCCCAGAGAGACAGAGACTAACGTTTCGCGCACGTGACGCGCATTTCCAATTAGATTTATGATTTTAATACTTCGTATTTTTTCATAAAGTCTCTCAAAGCAGCAGCAGCAGCAGCAACAACAACAACAACAACAAACAGCAGCGGCAAAAGACTTTGGCTGGAAAATTATGGCTTGTTGTATGAAATTTCCTAGTTAAGCCAAGCGAGCCAAAGTATTCAGTTAATGCGAATGGGTTAGAAAACTAAGTTTAAATATCTTCTCATATGCAGCGCTGCTACAAAGAGTAGTCAAATATGGACAAACGTATTAGTTGCAATACTAATTTGATATAATTATCATACAGTTTAATCGAGCTCAATTAAATGTAATTAAAAGGGAGATTTATAGTTGTCTTTGGAATTTCAATATAATTTAGATCACTATTTTTCAAGTTCACAACTTTTACAAATTATAACAGACTTTTCTAAAATTTCGAATTATTCTATCTGGGTCATTTTTTTTTTTAAGAGAAGTAGAAAAGTTCTAGTAAAATTAAACACCTGAGGAAAAAAAAATACTCACGTATCTAAGAAATGTATACCCTTGATTATATATACACTCGACGATAGTTTTAATCTGTTATTCGATCCGGGCTCGTCGACCCTATTAGGCATTGCCCTCACATCGAAGTGGCCATAAAATTTGTTAATTTCCACAGCTCAAAAAAAAAAAAAAACAGAAAATAAAATAAGAAACTGAAAATCAGGGCAAATCTAAACGAGAGCAGCTTTAAGTCTCGGTCAGTTTGGGGTTTATCTTTATATATAAACCTAGGTTTTTTTTTGTGAGGTTGCTTGATGGGTTTTTACGGCACACAGCAGCAATGACACGGTTGCAAGGGGCATGTGGCAGGGGGCAGTGTCAGTTATATGGCACCTTATCTCAAATGGGAAATCATTACCGCGTTTTTATTGTTTTACAGTTTGCAGACACAAATCACAGATTTCGTAGTTCTGCTTGCTTTTGTGTGTTTTAATGGCGCAACTTTTGCTGTAAAAAAAATATTTTAACAACATTTCACGTAATTTCAACAACAAAATAATTACATTTTTAAGTGCACTTACAAAGTATTTCTCACATTTGGAACGTAAAGTGTAGAAATCGAGCAAACGAAACGAATTTGAGACTTTTTCAGCTTCGCCTCCCAACCAAAGGAGCACATCTCATCTCATCTCATCGCACCGTACTGCTCTACTTAGTGGTAAATGTTAATAATCACATAACATCAAATTAACTTTGCTTCGGGGAGGCGAACAGACAAATTGCACTTTTATTTAAATGCCTAAATGGCTAAAAATTGCAAATCTGAATAATATGCCGTGAAATTGTCAACTTGCCTAGCCTATATACATATATAAAGAGAGGGGGCACACAGTGGGTGGGTGGGTGATTATTTCTCTTGATTCGCGACTTGATAAATTTGCAACAATTTCGCACACTCGTGTCCTTGTTTTTCTCTTCTCTTCTCTTATATTTTATTTTGTCAACAGTTGCCCGCCGGAAATTGGTGACAGTTGTTGTTTATTGACATGCCCGCAGCCACCGTGAAAACATTTTAAAATTTGTTAAAACCGAAAACATAAAACCGAATCACAGCTAAACAACAAGGCGCCCCCGCGGGGCAGGCAGGCAGTCAGGCAGCCAACAAAAAATTCGCATAATATTTCACACCATTTCATTTTTTTTTTATTTATCTATTTTTTAGCTCGGGGCTTGTTTCATATTGTAATCGGCTTGTTCCGTTGTGGCAACGGCTGTTGTTTGTAGGGCGGGTCGGGGGTGGCTAAAGATGCACAGATATATATATAGATTCACAGTTAGATAGATAGTTCGGAACATATGTCTGTAATGGCAAGCAGCCCTGCGATTTGTGGCAAGTGGAAGAGTTTTAAAATTTGTAGCAGAACTTATTGGATTTTTATAATAATAAAATACTTTGGTGGCTTTTACAAGGATAATATATTTTTTTCACTTTGTTGCTTATTTTGCGAATATATTTATATTTTATTTTAAAATATATTTATGCATACTTGATCAATTTTAGTTGATGCAAAATAGAATACCCTAATAGTTTAACTGGTTTCTGTTTCGTCATAAATTTTGTATCTTTTTCCCTTTTCAACTCTATTTTGCTGCATTTTATGAAACTATTAAAAGCTCATTATGCAGATGTCATCAACTCGCATTCCTCACTAATGGAAGGCAAATTGCCAAACTCACTTACTTTGTAGACCAAACTTAAGAGCAAGTATCGCATTAAGCTGGCTCTGAAAACTTTCACCCAAGATGTTTTTGTGTGTATCTTTATACCGAGAGGCACATTAAACTTGGGCATACTCACATGTCGAGGCGCCTTTCAATTAGAAATTTGCGCACACTCAGCACTAAAGGGACATTTCCATTCCTCATCAACCGAGTCAACCTCATCATCCTGGACGTCATAAAGCGTCAACTTGGCCAAAGGAAAGCCTCAAAGTGCGTGACGAGTCTCCAGTTGAGTTGAGTTGAGGAGCTATGAAACCGTTCCCCAGGGTCCTCAGCTGCGACGAGAGCAAACTATAGCACACAACTAATGGTCAGGGGAACGGAGCGGGGAACGGGGTTGCTTAAGGTCAACACAAGTTCAAGAATGGACCTCAGGTTGTTGAGTGCTATCTTTTGTTTTATTTTCTTTTTTGTTGTGATGTTTACTAGATATACAATCATAACTATTACATAAAGATGTTACGTCTCTGAAAGGGTGTTAAAAACTATGTTTTTCTGTCTCAAATAAGAAATAACTATCATAATACTTTAAAGACCCTTCATATATGTTAGTTCACTTAGAAACTCTTTCTTTCATTCTCCCTCTCTCTCTTGCTGCCACTTTCTCTATCTTTACTTGAAAATGTATCTGTAAGATCGATAAATATAAATCGCTTCATGACACTGGATAATTGACCCGTAAATTTCCCTCTGCTTGTAAATAATTAATTTAAATGGCTGACCAGTCTGTGGATTTATCTAACTATCTCAAGTTCTTGGCCAGCTTTATTTATTGGGGGCATCCGAGAGGCGAAACTCTGATTTGTGGCTACTGTAAAAGATTTGCGTTTGCCCGGTGCGGTTTCTCTGCCGGCACAGTGGCAAACAAAAGTCAGTGGACCGTGTCTGAGGTCATTTAGATGGAAGATTAGTTTTATTGCTCAACTTCTTCTGCAAATTGTTCACATAATATGCAAATCGTGATGTTGGCCCTTCAGTAGTAGCCACTACCAGTTTACAACTTGGAATTATTTTAAACTATGATTTATGATTGAAGAGTAAATAAATCTTCAGCGAGCGCATACTAAAATATTAATACAAGACTTTGCTTTTTTTTTGTTGTATTTTTAATATACATATATATATACATACATACAAATTTGCATATGTTGGCAGGGCAAATCACTCGGCTTTCTTTGATGTTGTTTGTTTTTGATGTGGAACGCCTGACGAATGTATAACAAGCTACAACAACTTTACTCATCAACTGCTCCTCGACTGCTCCTCGGCTGCCTCTGTATTATGTCTAGAGACAACAACATGGCCGACTGGTATTCGCTCCTCTCTTTTTATTCCCGCAGATTAGTCATATTATGGCCCACAATTGGACAACGGACAGGCAGCTTTAACTTTGCTCAATTTGATTTCTATTGCTTTTGCTCGCATTGATTGACCCCTGACCCCTGACCCCCCCGATATATAGAAAAACTCATATGTCATATGTTTGAGCTGTTGGCCAAATAAGCCAGCGGCATTGCACACAAGTGAAGGTAATTTGCTTCCTGACCAGCTACTGGGGCCCCCAGGCGACCAAATCTTTGCCCATGAAGTGAAGTCTAATGAAGCGGAAGAAGGTACAGCAGGGGTTGGCAGCGGAGGGGAGCTCTAAAAAAAAACCCCTCTCTCTAGCTATAACATTATTTTGAAGCAAAGCAAAACAATTCGACTGACGGTTGATTGAGGTATTAAACTCTATAAAATCCTGCAGGCTTATAATCCGTAATAAATCAATGAACTTTTAAATGCTAGGAAATAACAGTTTAAAATACAATTCAATACTACAGCAAGAAATCGAAATCTTTAAAAATCTTAAATTCAACTAAAAATGCTAATTTCAAACTTCCTAATTACATTTTGTGCAGTAACTTGAGTATTTGAATCGACAAAGGATTAAAATCATGTCAAGTTGTGGTAAATAAAGTCGTGTAACTGTTAACTGTTAACTGGTGACTGGGTAACCGTGACTGCTACCACAAACTGCTACTCCAACTGCGACTGTCACTGGCAATATGTGACAAATTGAGTTATTCGCATCTACATACAAGGAACGAGTACTTGTTGCGAATATATTCCTAAATCATTAGTATTCGTGACGCTGATTGCATTTTAATTAACACGGCGCCAGTCCATGGACCGACCCCGTCCCCGCCCCCTGCCCCCTACCCCCACAGAATGGCGAACCCGTTTGATTGAATTAAAAATCCAAAGCGATGCGAAGCACACGAAAAATTGAAAGAATCTTTTAATAACTCAATTTGTGGCGTTTCGTTTGTGTAGCTTGGTTATTAAATTGTTAGCTAACGAACAAACAATTTGTACGTTAAGTGGATTTCAAATTATGCGACTTGAGAAACAAGTTCACAGATAAAAAGAACTATGCATATGTAAATAAAGGTTTATCTTAATTACTACAATCAGAGTTGCTTTCATTCGAACTTCCTCACTGGAATTCCCAACTGCTCGAATAAATAAAGGATAAGGTTTAAGGGATGATGTGCTGTCGATGATGTTGGGTTCTGGTCTTTTCTTGTTTACTGTTATTGGACATTCACAGTTGTCGATGACCACCAATGCAATAACAATAGCAACAACAACAGGATACTTGAAATGTTCGAACTGGGAATTTCATCGATCATAAAAATAAAATGGAAATTGCTACTTCAATTTATTTGCGGCGTTGCCAAAACACATAAAACACTCATGAATTATTAACAGGTATGTGCGAAGGAGTGTCCAACACATGGTTGGTCATTGAACCAGCCACATGGAGATGGACTGTTGGGCAAGGTACAAAATGAGAAAGACGAAAAGGTTATCGATTTGAGGTAGGGTGAATAACGAATAATTCAAGAAGTAAACTGCTTGGGATTAGTAGCAAATAAAGGATGTATAATCTAATGAGATAAGAATCCTAAAACTACAGTTTATTCTAGTAAATTTATTTATTCCAAAAACCTTTAGGTATATATATTTTAAATATTATTTGAAATGTAGGATTATTTGATAAAAATCGATTTCATTAATATTTTTTTATTATTATTTCTTTTAAGTACCTTTAAAAACCAAACTCAAATTCATATTGCTGAGTTCCCATCCGAGTTCTAAGGCCTGTCTGAAAGAACTGTTAATCTTGTCGCTCAACGGTACCCATTTTGATGGCATTTTGATAAAGGGCAAACGCCCCTATAGACAATGGGTTCTGCAGACCGTTTCAGGTGTTCCTTTTGACACTTTATGAAATTTATGACATTATTGGCCTTCTTTTTGCTGCTTTCCCTAGAAAGTGAATCTCAGTGTCGTAGCTGACGTAACGGTAAAAACCTGCACAAGGCCTGCCAAGGCCAAAAGGACACTTGCCAGGATACTTGCCAGAAATGCAGGCCGGCTGGCAGTCAACGATTGTGTCTGGCGATAAGGTCTGCCCTCTCTCTCTCTCTCTCTCTGCCCCTGTCCAAATACGAGCATTATGCCGAGTGATATATTTCTCTATTACAAACAGCGACCGCAACCGTGCGGCAGCTGGATATGAAGTTGCAGATCGGAGTTTAAAGATCAGCGGAGATCAGCCCGAAACCAGCCCGAGACTCGAGTCTCAAGTCTCCGCGCTGATCTGAAGCTCATTCGCGCGACTCTCAAAGTTGCCGCTCGTCGCAAGATCGGTTATCTATAACAAAAAGCGCGCCCGCTTTACGAGCATATGACAACCCTAAATCAAAAGCGCCGTCGGCAACTTTTATGCAAAAGCAAAAGCAAAAACAAAAAAGACTCCGGACTGCCGCTGGCGGAAACTGCAGAGAAGAAGCCGCATAAATTATCAGGCGGCATGAATCTAAATTAAATAAAAACAAAAACATTTGACATTTGCCAACGCGCAAATCCTTTAAAAACACAAGCAAACAAAACACGGCGCAAAGTCGATTTTCAATTCAAGGCCGCTGCGGGGGGAGCTGAAGTCGAGGTGGAAGTCAAGGCGGAAGCCTGACGATTCTCCCCTGAGCAGCATCTTACAAGGATTCACCATTAAAAATGTTAATTAGCTGCGCAAACATTGCAAACATTACGATTGAGCTTCATCCGCAAACTGTTACGACCTGTTAACAGTGGAATTAAAGGCTAGCAATGGTTGATAAAATCCCGAATGGCATCCTGAATATATATTTGATAAAATCCTGAGTGTATATTAAATGTGTACAGATATAAACAAACCTCTCTAGAGTCTTTGAGTTATACTACATAGTATTTATTTCAAGGAAAAAAAAGAAGGGATTTATCATGTTTTGTATTCTCAAAAATATTATCTGATCTTTTTTTTTTAGTTATAACAATCTTCATTTTTAATTTATGATTTTTCGAGATTTCATTTAACGACCTAAGTTTGCTTTTTATATTTATTTTCTCTTTAATATTCATAGTTTAGTTTGGTAAAAGGCTAAAAGCTTCACAGTAAGTTTTAGACAAGTTAAGATCAAAAGTATTGAGCTGACTTACCAATACCACCGTGCTGGAATTTGAGAACGTGGCCCGCTGGTTGGCAGCGCAAGGCGTGCATGCAAATCGCTGGCAGTTGGTGGGGGGTAGGGGTGTACGGTGGGTAGAGGGGGGATGCGCAGATTGAACGCCAATTAGGATGAATGTTTTGGCTTTTGGCGCACGCCGCTCTGTGCATTCAAACAGCTCCACAGCGCCCCAGACTGCATGACGCCGCGTGCCGCATCGAGAGAGAGAGTGAGCAGGGGAGAGAGAGAGAGCGAGAGAGAGGGGGAGTATGTGGCAGATGTTTAAGAACTGGCTTCCTGTCTTGCCGGGCCATAGTTAATTGCTAAAAACTGTTCACACGTTTCGCAAAAAAACGCGACTTTTGCATACAACACCTGAGAGACTGAACCTGAACCTGAACCAGAGACGTAGCCAGAGCCTGTGCGGAGGACTCGCTGACCAAGTAGCTCACTTGGCTTGCTGGTCACGTACTCATCAGCGCAAGAGTCTTTCGCTGCAGGAAATCAATATCCAGGGAGGCCGGCTCCATTCGATACGATTCGCTTCGGTTCGGAAGATTTCTTTTGCATCCCTTACGCATTTGTGTTTTTGGAAAGTTGCGTCGTACTATTTTTTGGGTAAAATTAAGCATGTACGGTATGTCAGAGACCCAGTTATGCAAATCGCAAAGACACACACAGTCATAAATATCGACAATTCTACGAATCGTATTTTGTTGTCGCCAAGTTGGAGACCGCAGTCCAGAGTCCGATTTAAGCCCAGGGTCTGGTCTGGTCTGGTCTGGTGTGGTGTGGTCAGGTGTGCGCTTTAAATGCACGGCAGCAACTACCAAAAAAATCGTAGGCCCAACTGGGTAAAGTGTGTAGCCGAATACTTTACCGGGTAACGAGCGAGTACCGAGTATTATCCAAAGTCGCTTGCCGATCTTAATATGTTAGGCACGTTTCTGCCCGATGCGATTCAACGGTTCGCTCGTTAAAGCTGCGACTCGACTTATTTGTTTATTTGTCTGTCTGTCTCTCTGTCTGTCTGTCTGTCTGTCTTTATAATTTCCATTCGACAATGCGACTTTCAGCGAATCAATCAAGTAGTACCCAGGGAAGGTCTTCCAAGTCTCTCGTAACTGCACATTCTGATCCCAAAGATAAAGCTGTCAACTGACAGCTGCATAAATCAACTGCGGTTCACTTTTCTCGCATAGTTTTTTAAAGTTTGTACAAATTAAAATCGCAACGAAATTTCATTAAACTTTGTGTGAGAGAGAAAATCAATACGCGTAGTGCAGGCAAAAATCTTGTCTCACGGAAAATTGTAATCCTGCTGCGGTGCAGCTTTTCAGCTTTTTCCACTTGCCACTTGCCACTTGCCACTTTTCGTATGCTCATCACGTGCCACAAGACGTTGGCAAAGTTCCCAGCAACTCAACTCAAATATCCCCATCGAGAAGTTTTGTGTACTTTTTAGCACATATTTTGAGTTTGTCTACTCCTCGTTACTTTCGCAGCCGATATGCTAGATGGAATATGCATTATATATATATATATATATATATATATATATATATAGCTAGTTTTATGTGCAGCTCATGGCTTATGTATTATTGCACTTACATAACAGCCTAGCTGCAGAGACAAAGTATAAGCTTTTATGTATTTCCTGCAACAATCTTTGCAATTAGCATGCTAAATAAAATGGGTTTATCATTATCAGCAAATGAATCTTTTTCTCATTATTTAGTCAGGCCATGCATATTGATTTCTGCCGATAAATACCAATATTGTATGCAAGATTAAAACAGGGAAATTATTAAGTAAGGCTACATACCTTTATGGTGGATTAATTATAAAAATTATTATTTTCAGATTTTCATGCTGGAATCAATGATTAATTCTGGGCTTAAGGTTTTGGTAAGTTTTTAAAGTTTGCTAATTTTAAAATTCGCCAAACTGCTGCTTTAAATAACTTTATCATAGTATTTAGCTAGCAGCATTTGGCAAACATTATTTTAGATAAGAAAACCTACAAAAAAAAAAAATATACATTTTATTAAATATTCACTGTGATAAGTTTAGCAAATTATGTTTGCAGTTGCATTAATTTCCTATATTAATATATGTCAGTCTGCTTTGATTATGAAGTCTTTCTACAAGTTAACTTTATAGTCTGCCAGCTAAAAGAGATATCATTTTGATTACAATGAAAAGGTCAGCCAACGATTTGGATGCTGGGGGCAAGGCCTCATTTAGGGCACTGAGGCGCAGCAGCACCAGCAAGTTGCAGCAGCAGCACGCTCCAAGTACATTTGCCATGTTTAGAATTAAGACTTAAGCATCGTCGAACCGAACTGAACTGAACTGAACAGAACAGAGCAGACAAACCCCAACTAAGCCAAAAGCGAACCAAAAACAAAACAAAACAAACCAAAAGCAAGTATGAGACTCAGTTGTTGTTGTTGTTGTTGTTGTTGGCTGGAAGCGGGCCTCAGGCCGAATCATGTTACTCACGTTCCAAACGAGCTTTTGTCAACTTGTCTAAATGATTTTTGCACACTGTAAACAAGCCAAAGACAGTGGGACAACTGCCAGACGGACGGACGGACTGTGGGATGGACGGACGGACGGATGCTCAGTGTATTGACGTTGACCCTGCACGACTGCGATTCAGAAGTTTTCAGCTCCTCATGTGTGTGTGTGTGTGTGTGTGTGTGTGCCAAGGATTCTGGACCTCAGCCCCAAGTCGTGTGCGATTTGCCGTGCCTCAGTAGTAGCCTCAGCAGCAGAGAGAAGCTGCAGCATCAGAGGCAGGAGGTAGCAGGCAGGAGGCAGAGTCTGGTGGCAGCAACAGAACCTGGTGCAGCAACAACAACAAATCGCAGACCGTTCCGTTCCCCGTGGGAGTCTTTTGTTATTGTTGCCTGATCTTTCGATTTTTCGTCGTCGATATTGTCGTGTAATCACGAATTTATTTTATTGAAAATCACTTGACAGGTGGCGCCTTATTTAACTAAGTTGTCAGCAATGCAAGATTGGGCCCGGACCTGGGAGCTGCGGCCTGCAGCTTGCCGCATTTTGTTGCATGATTTCGTATTGTTTATGAATTTAAATGCACTGCTGGCTTACAGCTGAAAAGAATCTATGGGAAATATTTCAAGAGTGCGCTATGAATGCATATATTCAGTGGCGTCTTTTTTATTTATATATTTATTCATTTTTAATAGTTGCCAACAGTTAATCTTAAACATATTTTTTTAGCAATTGAGTTGAGTGCTGGCAGTCATAAAAACTGGAGAGTAAGGTCTTGAAACAAACATACAATCAATTAAAAATATTCTAACTCATATACAAAAAAAAAAGTATAAATAATAATAATAATGAGAGAAAAATCCAACAAATTTACAATATCTTAACAGCAAACATATAAAGCAGAAAAAAGGCAAAAAATGCTTTAAGAAGCAAATAAATGTTAATTCTTCAAGATTTCCAAGAAAAGTCCTTCAAAAAACATATATATATGTATAAAATTAATAGAGTAAGAATCATTACATACTCTGACTTATTTAAATACTTTTTAATAGCCTAAATCCAATAATGATAACATATAATATAAATCTCCAACTTCAAAATTATGTGTACTTTATATAACAAATACCCATAAATCGAAAAATTCATGTATAATATTTGTAATCCTATAAAAATGGCTAGCACAACAATGCCATAACTAATTCAGGGATGTAATAACGACAAGAAACATTGAGGCAACTTCAACTTGCCACAGCTACAACAAATATATGTTGCTAGAGCAACCAACTAACATTTTATTAAGATATTGAACAATCGAACACTGCTGGCCATTAAGTATCAATTGCAATTCGCACAAAAGACAACACTTGAAATAAAAATACAAATAAAAAAAATTGAATAAAAAGAAAAAGAAACAAGAAACAAGAAACAAGTAGAAACCGCAATCGCACAAATGACTCCCCAGTAGGATTTCTTATCGCCAAAAGAACACAACTCAATGTTGTTGTTGAAGCTAACGAAAAATCTCCAGAGGATGCCGCCTGTGGAGGCATCTTCCTTGCTGGCTACCTGATAAAGAGCGAGAGCGAAGCGAGCGAAGTCGCGTATGTGAAGGAGGACGGGGGGAGGGACAGGTACGTGGCGAGAAGCTGCGAATGCGATTAAGCTGCGACAGAGTGGTTGTTGTTGTTGTTGTTGTTTGTATGGCCATAAACATGTGGCAAGTGTTGTTTTTGTTGCTGCTCTGGGGCTTGTTGTTGCTGGCTTTTGTTGCTGCTGGCTGCTGGCTGCTGTTGTTGTCGGGAGAGTGTCTGCCGATTTGTGCAACACTTGTGCTGGCAAAAACACAGCAAACACAGCAAAAACAATAAACAAAGCCAAAAACAGAGGCAGAGGCAGCAGAGTGGATGCTGGGATGCTGTTGTTGTTGTTGTTGCTGTTGTTGCTGCTGCTGCCGCTGTCGACCTCGGCGCAGCGGGGCCGGCCTGCGAATTGCTCTCCGAGGCAGTTTTGAGCAGCGCTCACTTGGGGGAACTCTAAAATGAAATGAAAAAAAAAACCTGCTCCACCACCATTTGCAGCTTGCAATGCAACAACAAAAGCAACAACAACAGCAGCAACAGCAACAACAATAGCAATCGTTGCAGCCGCCAACT
The DNA here is from genome assembly GCA_035045305.1 of Drosophila maculinotata. Lineage (NCBI taxonomy): Eukaryota > Metazoa > Arthropoda > Insecta > Diptera > Drosophilidae > Drosophila > Drosophila maculinotata. Next base: position 146,645 of record JAWNPD010000464.1, read on the forward strand.
GGGAGCAGAGAGATGACGATGATGATGATGTGGATGTGGATGTGGATGTTGAGGCATACTGGCAGAGTGGCAGAGAGGCAGCCAACCAAGCGAGCGTCCAAGCGACCATGTTTCCTGATGCGAGGCGATAGTTTATCGCCAATTTTCGTGCCGTGCAGAGGTGAACGCGGACCAAAAACGTGCGACCAAACCCCAAAGAGCAGAACACCGAACAGCGAACACCGAGGCAGCGAGGCAGCGAATTCGCTAGGCGACTCGCGTCCTTTATATTGGGGGGCATCCTGCCGACGGCACGCGATAACTGTTTTTACACGCGCTGTCATTTGATTCTGCTGCGATTTACTGCAACTGTGTGTGTGTGTGTGTGTGTGTGTGTGTAAGTGTGTGTTAGATTGTGTAACTGTGTGTGTGTGTTTGTGTGTTATTTTGTTGGCGAATTCGCCGTCGGTGCGTTATGTTCGTCCTGGTCGCGGCCATGCGCGTTAACGGTAAATAATGGCCGCCATCTTGGCGTGCCACAGTGTGTGCGACAACAACAACAACAACAACATCTGAATCAAAGATAAATAAAACCAGCTATATATAAATCATATATATATATTAGCAACATCAAAAATTAAAATCAAAGCAGCTACACTGTTAGAAAATATATACAACAAAGTTAGATTTTGTTTTAAAAACTAACTTTATAGAAAATAAATATTTCAATATAAATATATATATCAAGAGTGAGCGTAGCTTGTGTAGTGCCCGTAACCGACAACCGATAACCGATAACCGATTACCGATAAAAGATTGTCAAGTGTTTAACATGGAGCATCATGGCAGCGGCTTTGTTGCCTCACCCTGGGCAGCGGTGCTGGGACATCATTCGATGGCCTCCGATGCGGGCTTTGCGGCTGCAGCGGCTGCGGCGCATGTCCAGAATGTGGCAGCGGCCCATCACACACATCCCATGCATCCCGGCCATCATCATCATCATCCGCACTCGCATCCGCACTCGCATCCGCATTCGCATCATCATCACGCGGCGCATTCGGCGCATCATCATCTGGCGGCGGCGGCGGGCGGAGGGATGCCAATGGATTTGCATGTGCCCCAGGGATTTCCATACTATAGGTAAATAGCGATGCAACTGCAAGTGGATATATGTGTGTATGTGTGTATGTGTGCATGTACATATAGATACACAGATACACAGATACGCCGATACTCAGATACACAGATACAGTTACGATAAGATACGTATACAGGTGGAGTTTGTCGCCAGTCTTTTGTCTTGTGGGCGTAGCCATATTCAAATTATCCTGCCAATGGAAAGCCGTACCAAAGGCAAAGCACATAGGAAATTATGCCACTTAAATACTTCTATATAACACTAATGGCTCAAGAGAGTGAGAGTGAGATAGTGAGTGAGTGAGTGAGTGAGACACTCGATGCCAGACAAATGAGTGCAAATTGCAAATAGATTGGCGTATAATTGATGGTAAATAGATTATGCACAAGTTGACTGGAGCTGGCATATAATGTAGGACCCATCCATTCGGTATTAGATATGTGAAGCAAATTATTGTGTGGCAAGTGGATAGGGAAATCGAGGCAATAACTTAGCACATAACGAATTTTCTATTTAGCTAAACCACCACTATTCTTGTGTATTCCTCAAATAAACTTGATTTATTTCTAAAAAGAAAATAAACTATGTAAGAAAAATTAAACTGAATGAAGATTTTATATAATATGTGAGAAGCATGGGTTAATAAAATCAAATTTAATATCTAAATTTATTTGAATGATTGCGATATTAAATTTATTTATTAATTAAGGTTGCTAAGTTATACAAAACTGAATTTTCTAGAACCAAGCACTGGTTTTAAGACATCAGTTTGGGTATGGGTGAAATATGTCAACTGTCAATTTCAACCCTACTGCCAACATTTTTATATTAATTTAAAAAATCACTTCCAATTTAACTGAAATCCTATCGATAGCCCACTCAGCAAATCAGTTTAATTAAGTACTGAGCTTTGCTAAATTGTTTCCCCAGCTCATTGAGTTTAACTAGTTAAGATCGTGACTATCTACTTATTTCACCCACATAGTCATAATCATAATCGTTCGCTTTCCACTCACCAAGAAAAACGAACTAAAACCGTGCCACCCAATTTGTTCAATTTGCAACTGTCGATAAACATGAAAAGAGACCAACAAACTTGCGCCATGAGATTTAATTTAAAATTACCGAAATATAATTTCGCGAGGGGAGGCGGTGGAGTAGGAGGAGGCAGGTTGGCAGGCCGGCAGGCAGGTCCGTTACAGAGGTGCCAACATCGATGAAACTCATAATTAAACTAATTGAATTTACGTGACAATAACACTTTCCAGCGATGCAGTGCCTCCAGTGCCTCCCATTGCCTCCAGGAGGCGAGTGAGCGATTGTCACGAGATGATAAGTTGCAGAATCGAGACGCTCTCTCTCCCGCCTCTCTCTCTCTCTCTCTCTCTCTCTCTTTCTGATTTTGAGAGGCTGTTTGTTGCCTGGTTCATAAAGTTCAAGCTCTCGTAATGCATGGTTATTTTCAATATCTCAAAAATGAAATCGGCATCAAAGAACATTTTGCCGCACTGAGAGAGTGGGACAGAGGGTGGGGGGAGAGAATGAGCGGGGTCTCGAAGACATTCCCACAACAATATGGCGATGTAATTCATGAACTGTGATTGGTGGCGCGTCCATTAACTCAGGGCCCAGCACCAAGACCGGACCCCACGATCAACATCGAGACGTACACTCAGAAAAACAATATTTGAACTAGAATTGAAAAATCTACATAAGATATATAGTTCTTAAAAGCAGAAAATACTTTTAAAAATTATAACATTTTTTTCGAAGCGTTTTAAATTTATACCGCAATTCTATAAATTTTTCAAAAATAATAAAGTTAAATTTTTGATTTTATAGTCAATTTTGACCTCACGCCATTTTGTAAATTCTAGTTAATATATTTTTTCTGAGTGTAGTTGCTTAGCTACTAGTCCCAGTTGTCCCAGTGGCTGCTGCTCCAGACCAAGACCCAGACCAAGACCAAGACCAAGACCCAGACCCCAAAGACCCAAGCACAGACTGGACAGTTAGTCAATCTGCCGCAACTCTCAGCCCCAACTCTCAGCCCCGACTCTCAGCCCCAACTCTCAGCCCCGACTCTCGGCAGACAATCAGCGTCTATCAGCATTTTTCAATTATATCGAAATAGCGTTATCCGTGGCTGGATCGCGTCAGAACGCATAATTACTATAATCACCTGAGTTATTACCTTGGCGAATATTGGCGAAGACATACGAAAACGGCAAAAGTAATATTAAAAGCAACAAGCAACAAAATATATATGGGCAGGGGACCGGTGAGGAAGGGGATGGGAGGGGGGAAGTGGAGGGTACTCAACAGCTCGAAAGACTCCGACAGACAACTGAGAAATCTAAACTGTGATTGTTGCGGCTGCTTGCCCCCTCCAAAAACCCCTTCCTTCCCCTGCCCCCTCCCCTTGCTGTTATTGCGTCTGCTTCATGTGTATGCCTCAATTTCATTTTGGTCTTCTTTTCCCATTATTTTCATTTGATATTTTTATTTTTTCTTCTGCACTTTTCTTTCGCTCAATTCGTTAAAGCTGCACATTAAAAATTACACTCAGCGAAAATGCAGGGCATATCTGTCTCTATGTCTGTCTGTCTGTCTGTGTATGTTCTAACTGGAAAATTGCTGGGACGTTTGTTTTTCATTAAAGCTCGAGAGACTCGCAGACGCGGCGCGGCGCGGCGCCGCACGGCGTGGCAAGTTCGAGTTCGAGTTGCAGTTCGAGTGGCGGCAGCACGAACGGCATTTTCATTGCGCAAAGCGATCGCCAAGTCGATCCTCAAAACCTCAAAAGAGTCGTCTCAGCGCCACGCAATTTTCCACGGCGTTGCCCCCAAATGCCTGGTCAGCGGCTCAGCGTCTCAGCGGCTCTTTCTTGCGGTTTCGAGGTCGACTTTACCCATCCTGGCCGGCAACGGGAGCAGCTACAGCTAGCAGCGGGCAAAGAGGAAGGGGGAGGGGGTAGCCTCAGCCACTGCAGTGAAAAACCATCATTTCCACAATTTATATTTCGAACGTGATTGGTGGAGTTGTTGGTACTGTTGTCTGTTTGGGGCAGCCGACGCTGAGGGGCGCGGGGCGCGGGACATGTAGAAGTGCAATGCGGCCATTAAGAAATTGCAGTAAAGCATAAAGAGCAAAATGAAACCGAAGAAAAAAAAAAACACTAAAAAACATAAAACACAAAAGCCAAAAACAACTCAACGCGAGAAAATGAAATAAAATGCAGCAGATTATGATTGCGATTATGTTGGAAGCTCGCGAAATGAGGTTTCCAGGCAATGTTGCAGCAGCAAGGGGCAAATGCGGAGTGGTGGGGGGGAGCACACATAAAGCTGCACCTCCTGATGGGAATGAACACACATATAGTAGTATAGAGTACAGCCAAAGTGGCCATCAACCTTATAAGGTTTGACCTTATGGGAAGCGTATCCAATCAATTTAAGTAAGGGATTCAAAAACTATTTGCAATAATAATCCTTGCATTTTATAGTTATCTCCCCGGCTAGAAGACTTTCTCAATTGAAGGAAACCAAATTGCTTTATTAACAATCGATTAACTTTTCAAGTTACTAGACATATCCTTTCCATACTTCTAACAGCCATAACTTTGCTAAAACTCAAATGATTTTCTATTCCGAGGCCATTTTGATCATGGCTTATCATCCTCAACAACTCAACATTCAAAGTTTTAGAAAGTCATTATTTTCTGTTTTTTTGTCAAAAAACTTGCCGAAACTCAACAGATTTTCAATCCCGAGGCCGTTCTGATCATGGTTTATCATCCTTAACAATCCTATATTCAAAGTAGAGAAAGTCATTATTTTCGGATTTTTTTTAAAAAAACATGACAACAATATGGACATGTCAAGATTCCAGTCCCGAGAAATGCCCTTCCCAGACTTCAAACTGTCATAACTTTGCCAAAACTCAACCGATTTTCAATCCCGAGGCCATTTTGATCATGGTTTATCATCCTTAACAATCCTTCATTGAAAGTTAAGAAAGTCATTATTTTCGGATTTTTTGTAAAAAAAACATGACAACAATATGGACATGTCAAGATTCCAGTCCCGAGAAATGCCCTTCCCAGACTTCAAACTGCCATAACTTTGCCAAAACTCAACCGATTTTCAATCCCGAGGCCATTTTGATCATGGTTTATCATCCTTAACAATCCTACATTCAAAGTTAAGAAAGTCATTATTTTCGGATTTTTTGTCAAAAAACATGACAACAATATGGACATGTCAAGATTCCAGTCCCGAGAAATGCCCTTCCCAGACTTCAAACTGCCATAACTTTGCCAAAACTCAACCGATTTTCAATCCCGAGGCCATTTTGATCATGGTTTATCATCCTTAACAATCCTACATTCAAAGTTAAGAAAGTCATTATTTTCGGATTTTTTGTCAAAAAACATGACAACAATATGGACATGTCAAGATTCCAGTCCCGAGAAATGCCCTTCCCAGACTTCAAACTGCCATAACTTTGCCAAAACTCAACCGATTTTCAATCCCGAGGCCATTTTGATCATGGTTTATCATCCTTAACAAACCTTCATTGAAAGTTAAGAAAGTCATTATTTTCGGATTTTTTGTAAAAAAAACATGACAACAATATGGACATGTCAAGATTCCAGTCCCGAAAAACGCCCTTCCCAGACTTCAAACTGTCATAACTTTGCCAAAACTCAACCGATTTTCAATCCCGAGGCCATTTTGATCATGGTTTATCATCCTTAACAATCCTACATTCAAAGTTAAGAATGTCATTATTTTCGGATTTTTTGTCAAAAAACATGACAACAATATGGACATGTCAAGATTCCAGTCCCGAGAAATGCCCTTCCCAGACTTCAAACTGCCATAACTTTGCCAAAACTCAACCGATTTTCAATCCCGAGGCCATTTTGATCATGGTTTATCATCCTTAACAATCCTATATTCAAAGTTAAGAAAGTCATTATTTTCGGATTTTGTGTCAAAAAACATGACAACAATATGGACATGTCAAGATTCCAGTCCCGAGAAATGCCCTTCCCAGACTTCAAACTGCCATAACTTTGCCAAAACTCAACCGATTTTCAATCCCGAGGCCATTTTGATCATGGTTTATCATCCTTAACAATCCTACATTCAAAGTTGAAAAACTAAATATTTTCGAATTTTTGTCAATTTTATTTAGTCATTCAGTCAGAACAAACTGCTTGTTTTGCATATTTATATCTTTCGGAGGTCTTGTTTACTCAAATAAATTTCGGTTAATTTCGCTTTGCTAACAGTTAAGTTAAGTTTATTTGCCCTTTGGCACATTTGCATTGATCGGTTGCTGCAACAGTTTCTTGAGGTGTTTTAAGAGCCCCACCCCAAATGCATTAGCTGCTACACTTGCTTCAGCCTCAAGTGCACACACAGAGAGATAGAAAGAGAGAGAGGGAGGGAGAGGGAGAGAGAGAAGCGGTTTCAGTCCAGCCCACGTCACATTCAATTAAATTATGTAAATGAAGCGCAACACTTTGGGGCACCAAGAGCCGCGAAAGGACGCGCAGGCGGGCACTTGAAATTGACTTTGCCGCCAGAAGACCAAAAGGCCAAAGCCGAAACTGAGTACGGAAAACTGAAGCCAGCCACTGAGCAGCACTCCACCCACTCCGCCAGAGGCAAGAGGCAGCATGCAAGAGTTGCGTTGCAGGTTGCCCGTCAAGTGGAGTAAATTACAGCTTTACTCTTCACATGTTGTTGTTGTTGTTGTTGCTGTTGTTGTTGTTGCTCTTTGTGTTTGCTGCATTTGCCGCAGCTGCCGTGGAGCTTGATGAGCTTGATGTTCACATAGCCGCCAGGCATGAAGCTATTACACACACACACATACTGAGATAGCAGTGATGTCCTTGCTGCCGGCAAATTCAAAGTGAGCCAACAATTTCATCAACGCCAAGCGACGATGGCAACTTCAACAGAACCCCCTACCCTTTACTCACCATCTGCCTAAGCACCCCCCTACCTACCCTCCTGCTGCTGCTGCTGCTGCTCCTCTTCCGTGTTGTTGTTGTTGTTGCTTCTGGTAGCGCGTAAAATTAATTGAAATTCATGCCGTGTTACAATAACAATGATTAAACGGCACACACATGTGCCAATGCCAGTGCCAGTGCCTGGCCCTTGATTTGTGCTCCCCCCCTGCAACACCACCTCCCAGGCCCAAACACCACCTGGCCCAAAGCAGTTGCACTGTCCACTTGCAGTAGTTTTTTTCTAACACACCCAAAGTGCAAAAGTACAAATCCCTGTTTGGAATACCAAATGCTGTGCTGTGATTAGCGCTGATTCATAAATCGATTCAACATTGGTTACTACTCACTAAAGACAAAAAAGAGTTACGAAACTCAAAGAGAGGGAGGTACAGAGTTACAGCTGCCTGCTGGACTGGACTCGCGGCTGTCCCTGATCGGATACTTGCCTTGTGCGATCAAATAATTGAGATAAATATTGAGAACCCAAAAAACAACCCGCAACCTTTGTGCAAAGAGTCAAAAAACAAGCAAAATATTAACGAAAATTTAGATAGTCGAAATTTATATGCTCTTATACATAACATTTAATATGTGAGTAGGTAAACGTTTTTTAGAATGTACTTAGAGAATTTATACACTCATCTAGTTTTATATTATTTGCTTCTTAATCTTTCTCAAGCTCTCTTTTTGTCTTCAATTAATAAAAGATAGTTAAGGATAGGTGACAGACCAGTTGGAAACATTAGCTATATCCTACGGGTAAGGGTATTCACACAGAGTTGTGGGCAAAGCTTTACGCTTTTCGCGAAACTTTGCACAACTTATAAATATGTATGAGAAGTTTCGAAATTGTTGGAATCCCTGCCGACAAGCAACAACAAAAAAATGACAACAACAGCAACAACAAGAACAACACAAGGTCGGTAAGAAGACAGGCGGCGATCGGTCGATGATCGTAAGAGTCGATCAGTCGATCAGTCGAACAGTTTGAGTTCAGTTTCAGTTCGTCAGTCAACGGACTGAGGACTTTCAAAGCCCAACGACAGACAGTCAGACAGTCAGTCAGTCAGTATAGTGTGGAGAGGGGGGCAGGCAGGAGTGTCAGGGTACGCGTCGATGCAGGAAGGCAAAAGGCAATCATTGATCAGCGGAATTTAGAGCGAAAATTTGATATTAAGGCCAAGAAATCGAAAAGAAAAAAAAAATTACTTTAAAAAGGAAGCAGAAAAATAATAAAAAAAAAACCCAAAAAAAAAGTCGTACAAAATTGTTAAAATAAAATTAAGCAGAAATAAACGCCCCAATATAAGCGCAGACTTTTGACGTAACCCTTTTAGCCAATTTGTTGAACTTTCAGTTAGCAAGTTGAGCACTTTTCAGCTATCAGTTAGTGTTGTTCTTTGGCTAGTTGAGCGCCAAACTATTCCCCAACCAACGGCGTCTTTCGTTTTAATATAAATAATTGTTCACGGCTACCGCAACTGGCAACTTGCAACTGGCAACTTGCAACTGGCAAGTGGCAGCCACAAAGTGGATCGGCGACATTATACCACAGATCACTGATCACAGCATCTCTCCTATCTCTCTCTACTCTACTCTTTTGGGCACAATCAATAATGATAGATCAGCGAACTATACCAGCAGGTTGCCAGTGGCTGCGAGGCAGAGGGGAGGGGATGCCTGTCAACAGGGGCGCGCGTGCGATCAGTGTCCGACCGCAAATCGCTTTGGGTGCTTTGACAGCATCATTCAAAAATAAATGCGAGCTGTTGATCTTTTCTTTGCCCAGCCACTGACTGACTGACGAGACACTAACAAGTTACAGTGGCACAAAATAGGAAACATGCGCAAATATAACTTGAAGAAAAAATGTACAGAAATAATATTATAATGATCAAATAAATGAAATAACTAAACAATTTAATTTTTCTATAACTAATCGGAACTAACAAAATCATAAGAAATCTTCTAATAGATATCATAGTTCTTGGTCTATCAGAGAGAGATTTGAATAAAGTAAGGTGAATTCGAAAAAATCATTAAATAACGCAATAATATTAATTTTATTATTATGATTCTTTATTTTTGATTAACAAACTTAAAAAATGTTAAAGGCATATTCTAATCTATATACATATATATTATTTTTGTTTATCTTTCAATTTCAATTTTGAAACCATCTTAGAAATATCATGCGAAATATCATCTTTTAAATCATGCGAATAAAAATATATAATTTGATAAGAAATATCCCATTGTACTATAAATATCTCAGAAGTTGCAAAAATGTCATCTTTCTGTTAAGTAGATGATTTAATTAAAACAGAAACCCAAGCATAACCAAACTAGGATTTTTATGTTGATTCCATCCCATAACATCCATAAACCATGTTACATACAACCTGAAACATTTTTATCTGCATTCTGATAATAAAAGAATCACTTCAGTTCATTTGTTGTCAACTGGAATTGCTTTTTAAGTATGTACAAACATATTTTGAGTAATCAACTGTCCAGCATCGCATTGCACCTAAAAGGAGTAGTGAAGGGGAGGGGGCAGGGCCTGCATATGAGGAGTCATTTAATTGGGCGCACATTTTGTAGCCTAGTTAAATGTGCAGATTACACACCTTATTATTATTATGAAATATGTTCCATAATTATGGGCACTTTATTTGTGTTTGTCGATGGAGTCGGGGACAACCTCTTAATAGTCAGGTAGGTTTGTAGGTAGGTTGGTAGCCTTATGTAATTTCAGCTGCCACGTTGAGTCGACACTGAGGTCTAGTCCCAGACCCCTAGTCCCGCTAGCCCTCCAGTGTGTGTGTGCAGCGCCATATATTGGCAATGACCGACGTCGTCTCTCTGCCTTGGCGACAACGTTGCAACGTCGCGACATTGCAAAAGCTGTCGATGACGATGAAGACGATGACGTTGCAACAACCCCCCCCCCCCCCCACCACCCCTCCTCAGTTCACGGGTCTGGGATGCTGTGGCTCCTGTTTTCCTCATGCCAATTTATTTATGGTGCGCTACAAGTTTTTACGCACTCAAGTGCTCTGAGACTAATTGGGCACGAAACGCAATCAAAGTGACGACGACGACGACGAGAAGAGCCTCCAGAGCTCCAGAGCCAGCGCTGGCCAGGACCAGGCAACAGGGCTGGCAACCAGGTTGCCAACAGACAGACAAAAAGCTTGTCCCAGTCTTGAGGCCATCGATGCTGCGTATCGAGAATCGATCACTTGAACTTTATAACGCTGATGAGGCTTTGATTTGTAGCCTCGCATTGTGACCAGGCCCAGAGCAACTGTTTTAGCCACATACTCATACTCGCACTCGCACTCGGGGTACTTGCATCTTGTGGCAAAATAGTTGGGCCATGTTCTACACAATTATCTGTTATTATCAGAGTTTTCAGTGGTTTGTTTCTTTGCGTTTTTTTGTTGCTTTTTTGTTGCAGCCACAATGACATCTCATTCCCCTCCCCCGCCCCAGCTGCAGAGCAGCCGTTTAGGCCAATTCTTAAAAATAGCTGCCTCTGGAGATGCAATTTCTGCTATCCCCCATTCGACCAGATAGATCTGTTGTTCAGGGAGTACACGTGTCTATGGGGCATGAAAGTAAAGGGCAGCGGGGGAGAGGAGCACATTGTTTGACATGGCTTAAAAGTTTGTAGAGTACAGAAAAATAACTGGTGGAGGGCAGGGCAATCACTTTTTAAGTGGAATCTCTATTTTAAGTCATTAAAAATTTCAGATATTTTAGGAATTACAAATAATATGTTGGTTAGAGCAAACATGAATCTAATTAAATGAAAAGAAAAAGAGATAAATTTAATAAGTTATCTAACAGTTATCTAAGCTAAGCAATCTTTTGATTCATATAAATTCTACACTCTTTCATTTGTATACAATTTTAAAGTCCGAGTTGATAAGAAGAGTTCAACTACATTCATTTCAATAGTTAAATAATATATAATTTTAACCATATAATTTGATTGTCTAAACCCATTACTCAAAGTAGAAACTCAGACAGTTCTTTGGAAAATCAAATACGTTGCCAATAATTGCCGATGAAAGGAGTTGTCGAAAGTTTGGCAAGTGCTTCCGCTTTGTATTATATTATTTCCCCCTATATCAAAACTATACAGAATATTAGCTGAAAGGGATCGGCCAATAATTTGAGCTAACATAACTTGACCTACGATTGATAACCAGCAATAAAAAAAAGGTGAATCTTATGAATATTATTACAATTTTGATAATTGCCCTGGCGCGTCGAAAATCAAACCTCGAAAGCGGTTCGAGGAGAGTCGCTTGGAAACCGTTCGATCGTTTTAGGGTCAGGCCAAAAACGGGACCACATAAAAGGATCGATTTGTGGCACAGATTTTTGTTTTTGGCGCAATGATTTACGGGCTGCTCGCTGCTATGACGCAAAATTTGTCTGGCGCTGTGGCAGACACAAAACTTGGGGTTAAAAAAGGCAACAAGGGGTAACGGGGGGTAGGTATCAATAAATTGTATTTTGTTGCCTGTTGCACTTGATTATAAAGCGCAGAGCTGTGAGTGCAATTTGGCCGCTGATTGTTGTTTATTAGATGATTTCGCATATCCGCTTGACCTTGTCGAAGAGAGTGCCAAAGAGAGAGAATGAGAGAGAAAGAGAGAGAGAGAGAGAGAGTAATACAGATTTATTTTCTAACTTGCAGATACCGCGAGGATGCACTTTGCTGGGGCGACAGGTGAGTTTTCTGCCACGCTGCGAGACGATAGCCGACACATTTATCGGCTAATTTAATTTATTTGGAAAATGCCAACTTTTTCCACTAATCGAATATTCAACAGCTCAAGTCCGCAAGTTTGTGTAGCTGTATCTGTATCTGTATCTGTATCTGTGTTTCTGTTTCTGTTTCTCTTCTTCGCAGAAAGTCCATGGAGGAGATCGGTGCCGCTCAGTCCTCGGTGAATGCGCGGTAAGTGTTAATGTTACCGTAAACGATTCAGCAGCAACCCTGCCCCGCCCCACCGACGATTCCCCAACCCTCTGCTTAGCCAGCGCCACTTGGCGACGCATTTGTTAGCATAAAATTATTGAATGCCATGCGAAGAAACGTCGCCAACGTCGCCAACGTCGCCAACGTCGCCGCCAGACGTCAAAGGCGCATGTCGCATCTATGAGATACTCGGGACTCGAGACTCTCCTCAAGACTCTGACTCAAGACTCTGACATGTATTCGTTGCTGTATCTGCAGCTTAGCAGAAACCGTTGCTGTCAACATTAATGTGATGATCTAACTAAAAGTGCTATAACTTTTTAGCTCAGCTTGTAATGCATTAGGATTAAAGAGAAAACACAAAAGTATAACTCATATGAGGAATATATGATAAGAAGATTCATTGAGTTTTTTAATCAACTTGATACTTTTCAAACTTTAAATCACCATTATTTTATACTTGTATACAAGACAAATCAGTTACTTAACCGCCGGTAACTTTGTTAATCCCATAGATATTTTGCTGAAATTTCTCATACCATGTCCTGACCATAACTCTAGCTCACATACCAAATTTCAATGAAATCGTACGTGAGTTTCATAAAGCTGATAACTGTTGCCTGGTTACAAGTAGCGTATTATTTATGCGGCTAGGCAGCAGTGTAATTCTGTTGCTGCTGTCGCTGCTGTTGTTGCTGCTGCTGCTGCTGTCAGTTAGCTGCTGTTTGTCTGTTGTCTTGTTCTCGTTGTTATGACATTTTACATTTTTAATGGGAATTCTCACATAAAAAGTACAAATATCAGACTAATTGGATTTATCTCGGGGCTGTCGCGCGTTGTCACACTCTTTTTGCCATGCTTGGGGCTACTTGCCGGAAGATGTTGATGTTGCAGGCATCAAACGATTCCAACGACTAGTTTTCTAGCTTTTCAGCTCCTCTCTCCGCTTGTTGGCAATTAGTACAGCTCCAAGGGGGGGTGTGGGGTTGAGAAGGGGCTATGCACCCAGACTGCAGGCAGGCAGTCCCAATTCCAACCCAAAGACATACATACATATTTCCAATGAATCGATCAACAACAACAACAACGACGACAGCAACAATGCCGCAATGAGGCAAAGTTGCATTGCTTAAATTGATTTCTGCAATTAATTGAACAACGCAAATGACAAACTGAAAGCAACTCACAAAAAAACCAACTAAAACAAAAAACACTCTGCACCACATTGCCCCCCTCTGGCATCCCCTCCCCTGCAAGAAACATGCCTGGAATGCACTTTTGCTCCCAAACACGCTTTCAGCTCGCTTCGGCAGCCTCGGCAAGGACTGCAGCCGAGAATAAAAGCTGTTCCTTGCTGCCTTTTTCTTTCTGTCTGTTTATCCTTCGATTTGTTTTTGTTTTTATATTGTGCTTTTTTTTTTGCTTGCGTCCAACTGTCACGGTCATGGCTGCGGGCTGTTGACTCTGCGCCCATATCACAGTGATTCCAAAGTACATTTTATTTGCAACTTAATTAAAATTAATATGGATTTTAAATATTTTAAAATTAAATAAATAATATATTACATTTTAATTTAGTATTTATTATCAGAGCAGTGAACAGCTTCACAAATTAATATTTTGCTCTTAATAATTGAGTTTTTAGTTGAATCAAATTTAATCTAAACTGAATAATGAATATGGGATCAATCATATGGATTCATCAACTGTAATGTATATTTTCTTTGCAACTAAAATTATTATAAATTTATTTTATTTTGCATTTCAAACTTTAGTTTCATCAAATTAAATTTTGAGCTGCATAATCTAAACGAATATGGATTTAAATTAAACTATAAGTTTTCTGGTTCTATTTTTATGTTGTGCCAATTCCTTTTGAACATTTTCAAATACAAATCAGCAAATCAATAATTTGGCAGCTGTTTTGAATGGCATTAGCCCAGTGTGCATATTGGCCAGCTTGAATCTCCATCGCCATCAGCCATCGGCCATCGTCCATCGTCCATCAAGCAACGTCCGTCGGCCATTGCGTCGGTTTCCCTGTCTCCGTTCTCCGTTCTCAGTTCTGAGTTCTCTGGACTAGATTTGCAGTCGCGGACGGCACAGTTTCGGAAGGTGCAAGAATATTAATTATTAATTCCGATCACAACTGCGCACTTTGTGTCGCCGCAGTTAGCGGCTACGGTTTGGCATGCGAATTATTTGCTAAATACCAGAAAAGTGAACGATAAACGACCAGATCGACACTAACGAGTCAGCAGCGGGGTGTTGCAGGTGGCGAGTGATGGGGAAGGGGAAGGGGGGCCGGCTTGAGTTTGTTTTGCCTTTCAAAGCTAATTTATGGCTGAGATAACGGCGAGTAAATAACAGCAAAAGAGTCAATGATCGTTTGCTGATCACCAATCACCGAACACCGATCACGGATCACTGATCGCTTTCAATTGATCAAGTCAAGTGGCAGATATACTGCATACATATTGATATGTATTTATGCTGAGATTAGCAAATATCTAAAATAACTTTTAAAGTTGATTTGCGGGTTTGCTGAGTTTTTTTAGGCGTTCGGAATGCTTTAAAGTTTAAACGTTGCTTAAGTAATCGTTAATTTAGTTATTAGACAAGTATATGATATTTTTATTAAAAATTAGCTATTATGATTATTGATTGATTGTTGTCAACTCTTGATTAAATTCAATTATATTAGTTCTGATTTTAATAAGAAAGGTATAACTTTGAAACTCACTTTTCTAAATAATATAAAATTCTCTAAAATCGTTTTAAAAAACACCAGTTCCTTCCAGCAAAATAAGTTCATATAATTAATTTCAAGTGTAGATCTCTCAGTTCATCATTCGGTTGAATAAAAAGTATTACTGCCCAGTAAAAATAATTTTGTGGTAGCTGACCACGGGGAATATTTCATCAGAAGCACGCACAGTGTGATACAAATCTCTGGCTGCAGCTCCCGAGCTGCACCGTCTCCAATTTCCAATGTCTGTCATCTCACTCCCACTCGACAAAAGTGTGCATCTTTTGTCCTGCTTGCACCGCCTGTTTTATTTGTTTTATTGCTTAATTGTTTGTTTTGTGTTTGTGTGGTTTGCTTTTGCTTTTGTTTTTGTTTGAATTATGAATCGTTTTGTGTTTCGATTGTGTAACAGGGCCCAAGAACAGTTATGCTACCTTTCGCAGCGCCATAAAATCCTCGCCTGCCACAGATCCTACACGCTGATAAAGCGCGATTCTCTGCTACTCGAAGTCACCGATATAAAAATAAAAAGGAAAGAAAAGGAAAAGGAAAGAAAAAGAAAAGAACCTAAACTACAAAAAAACAAAAACGAATCATCTCGTTGTGTTATTTTATCACCTGTGTCAGTTTTATTGCTTTCTCCTGTGGGCTTGTTGCAGCCCAGACAACAACAACAACAACAACAGCAACACTGAGATCGTGACAGATCAGTGATCTCGCTTAGTTTATTGCTTCCTCTGCCCAACTGGGACCTCAGCTGAATCTGGCACTGAAACTGAAATGGAAACTGAAAATATTGACTGCATCCTTTGGTTTGTTTATTTGTTACATGATTGCAACGATAAGTTTATCGATATGATTTTATCAATATTTTATTTAATTTTTGCAATATATGATTGCTTTGAAACAAAATGTTAACAGAATTACATATATATAAATCTATAAGTTTATCGATTTAATTGGTCTGACACTATAACTAAAGCTGTAACTATAACTATGTATAACTATCGATAAGTTTATCGATCGTAGGTCGGCAATGTTATTCGTTCCGTTTGCTTTGTTTGTTTTGATTTTGGCCAAACCATTTGCCCCGTTTGCCGCATTTGCCGCATTTGCCGCATTTGCCGCTGGCTATTTGAAATGGATGCCTCGTGTGTCCGAGAAAACGTGATGGATAACTGGCAGCAAATGTGGCGCTGCTCGCTGCTCGCTGCACGCTTCTCTTGACCAGTCCCACACGCTTTGCGGTTCTTCCTGTCTCTGTACATGTATGTGTGTGTGTGTGTGTGTGTGTGTGTGTGTGTGTGTGACGGTGCCAACTGATTAGAGAGAAGCAGTTGCATACGTGCCGGCTACACTATACTAAAAACCCCCCCATTCATAAAGTCATGCAACAATTGGCAGACGACGCACTCCTGACTGGAATACACATTTCTCGTGTGTGTGTGTGTGTGTGCGAATATATACATATGTATGTATGTATTTATATATATTTTTTGAAAAACCAAAACAGCAACTGAAACCGTACACGAAAACGATACCAAAAACCAAAATGAAAACTCCAACTCAAACAGAAACAGAAACTGATTCAGAAACAGAAGCTCATGTCCAATGGGTCCATCAGCAGCCGCAGCACGCACTCGTCCAAGCACGCACCTTTATATGGCCATGGCCACTGACTCCAACGGGGATTCCGGCGTGCGGTGGGTGGTGTGTGGTGGGAGGTGTGGGGCACGCATCGTTGCACGTCCATGTCGACGTCCAACGACGTTCAACGTACAACCGTCCATTGGCATTGTCCTCGAGGCATCCAAACACGCATCAATTTCCCGACCTACAGCCCAATTTTCCAATGTCTGGCATGTTTTGGTCTGAGCGCTGTCTGCACGTGGATTTCGGACCACCGACCACGGACTGCCGGCTAACCGGAAGCGCGGAAGTCGGCTCAGCAGCGCAGCGCAGTTCACGTTCACGTTCACGTTCGATTTTTATGGCAAATGGCAAACGGGCAGCGTTGAATTTTAGTTCCTTCCTCGTTCATTGTCTACGCCTGCAACTACACTGGGAATAAATTTAGTTCACTTTGCCTAACTTTCAAACAGTAAATATTCTAGAAATCCTTTAGGTTCGATTTTTACTCAAATGCTATTTCAAAAACAAAAAACATACATATTTTTTTAATTCCACAACATAATATTTTTCTAAAATTTAGAAAGAAAGTTTAACCAAGTTTAATCCAAATTTAGGCATTTCTACTTTTCAGAAAGATACATTTTTAAAATTTAAAGCATTTTTGAAAAGTAGAAATAAATAAAATATATTTGTGACTATCGATGAAGATTTCTACTTTTAGGAAACTTATTTCGTAAACGGTTTTATGTTTACTCGATTTTCTAAATTCTAGGACATATGTTTTTTGCGAGTGTACACACACACAATTGCAACCACATGGCGCCACCACCCCCAGCACCCAGCCCCCATCCTCCCATTGAGAGCTTTGAAAGCGCGTTCCGCAACTCTGGCACTTGGCACGTTTCCTTTTTAAAATTCACAATTGCCGCCAGCGACGCGTAATTGTGGGAGAATTCGCTACGCCAACTTGTCTGTCTGGCAGCGACTTTGTCTCTCTCTCTCTCTCTCTCTATGCCCCTCTCTCTCTCGGTTAAACTCCGCAACTGGTCTCAAGAAATCGATCACGTTTCTACACATGTCTCAGTTACGTTACGTTGCGCTTACGTAATTTCTTTTTACAGCTGCTGCAAGCAAGCTCCGAGGATGTGGCAAAAACAAAAAAAAATATAAAGTGCAAGTCATTGGGTGCTCCAATTAGAGCTGCAAAGCAATCGATAGCAAGCGGCACTTGTAGCCAAAAAGATTACAACTACAATTTAGTGAAAGTGATCCAATTACCGATTAGTTCAAAGTGACTATATATATATATCTACTTGGTATACTTGGTTAATACCACAAATTGTTGCATAGTTTCCTTTTCATTCTCATGATAATTGCCTACTTATCTGGACCATATTTTGTTGCCTATAAATATGTGTTATATGAAAAGGGAAATATTGAAAAAGACAATATTAACTTCTTCTATACTTTACTTTTCATATGAATAATAAAATATGAAGAAAAATAAAGGGAAAATTAAATTTTTTCTGAAATTCCTTTGCGGTTGTAGTTTCAATGCTAACAGATAGATTTATGTATAACTCACTATAGAAGATATAATAATATGGAATACTATGGATTTAATATATTTAATTTCTTAAACACATTTCTATTTATTTAATTTCTATAATTAATTATTTGTATTATTCGCTCTGACGAATTGAATCAATATTGGCCACTCTTGGTTTCACTGTGCACAGTGGGCGTAAGTTGAATGTATTTTTAGCTTTCGCCAGCAGAACAAAATGGCGGACGAGACTTTCACAATTTCGTTGGTCGGTCGGCCCATTGATGAAATTAAACAATTTCTGGGATTGCTTGAAAATTATTATAAACGCATAAAAACAAGGCGAACAAAACAAGTAAAATTCAAGCCGGTCGACGTTCTGAGTGCGAGCTCGGAATAATAAAAGGTACCCCAACCCGAGAATGTAAAACCCTGTCACAGGTACTAGAGTGTCATCCCCCATCCTCGTCGCCAACCTTAACCCCCACCCCGCCCAGCATACACACGCAGGAAGGGCTCGTTACTCCCCCACACAATGCAGAGGCAGGCTCTGTTCTGGGCTCAGTTTGTTGGCTTTTGGGCTCCACCATTGGCATCTCTTGTCATTGGCATTTCGGTCACATACACAAACACACATAAAAAGCGACAACAGACAGACAACGAGCCTGCGAGAGCGATGGCGAGAGCGAGAGAGAGCGAGAGAGAAACAGGCGAAAAGCGCCGCTAAACAAATTCCCAAATGTGTAAAGAAGTAAACTAATTGCTGCGCGTGACGCAGCCCCCAACAACAACAATAGCAGTAACAACAGCAACAACAGCAATCAAATTGTGGAGACCAAGTATATAAAAGTGTGAGAAAGAGCCAACGCTTGCCCTGCTCAAGGCGAGTGCGTGCGTGTGCGAGCGAGAGCGCAAGCTAAACCAGTTTTAGTTTACGTCTGCACGTACACTAACACACATACACATACTCTCTCTCTCGCTATCTCTCTTTCTCTCTCTATCTCTCGCTGTGTGTCGCATTCGCTCGCGCTCGCATGCCTTGTGCTGTGCTCATTTGGTATGCGCGCTATGTTGATTCCGATTCGACGGCAGTCACGTCCCGCCCATTTGCACGCACACACACACACACAGAAGACACCCACACAGCCAAGCGGCGAAGAGAGCGCTTGCGGCGAATTGGAGCGTGAGGCTGCTTAAAATGCTACTGGTGCGCCCAAAAGTACATGACCAAGCGCTGTGTCAGGTGCTCACTAATACTAACACACGCTGGCGCCGCTGCTGGCTCACGTTCGCCGCTCGCTCGTTGGCTCGTTCGCCGCTGCGTTCGTTTCGTTTGCCGTTCGTTCGTTCGCTTTCTGCCTTGCTATGCTTTGCTTCGTTTCGTTTCGAGTCAAAGATGTCACCCCCAAAAATTTATCTAGCTGTGTGTGCGTGACGCTCTCTCGCTCTTGGCTTGTGTGTGCGTTTGTGCGTGTGTATTAGTGCTGCTGCCGTTTTTTTGCCTTACTTTGGTTTTGTTCGTGACGTGAACGTGACTCTGAATTATTCTGCACGTATTCGTCGCCCGCAACGGACGTACAACAACGTACCAACGTACCAACGTATTAACGTACAACGTAAACACACAAGACTGTCGTAACGCGCGCGCGTACTTTGAACATACACAGTTCGCATTTGATCCAACATTATACGTTACTTTCCATCGACATCAGCTGCAGTTTTCACGTACGCTGCCCGTGCAACTGTAGCCGTATTCCACATACCGTATACCGTATTCCGTATCCGTGTGTGTTTTTGTGTGTGAGTGTGTGTGTGAGGGCCACCCTGTGCGTGCGTAATTGGCGCCCGCGACGCGACAAGAGCAGTGAAACCCAGACTCCAAAACACACCGTAAACCCGTACCGTACCCGTACAATCACAGTTCACGGCGCTTTCAGTTGGATGCTGCAATTGGCAGAGCGACGTGATCAAACGCTTGTGACGTGCCTCGCCAGGCAGTTAAGCATTAAGCTGGCCAAGTCGATAGCTCCGCTAATTTGAATGCCAATCGAAAACAGACGGACGGATAGACAGTCATACCGTTAGTTTTTCCGTGCGTGTTTCGCCCCACGCGTCCTCAGCCCGTGTGTGTGTGTGTGTGTTCATCGCAAAAAAGGATAATTGTAGACGGGCAACTGACACGTACGCGTGCTCTCCAATTGCCCAGACAGGACAACAATAACAACAACAACAAAGGATGCGTCGTTGACCTACCGGAAGCCGGTTGAGCAAAAGTGTGCCAAAATAAATACCCCCAACACCCGACACCCTACACCCAACACCCAAAACAAGTGAAATATTTTAGAAAATGTGCCAGTGCTAGTTAAGCCTCAAGTGTTAAAGGATAATTATAGAAAAGCCACAATAAGGACTTGTGCTCAGATGTTGCCCTACCAGGCGGTGGCCATGGACTATGCCGGCTATCAGCGGCAACCGACGCCAGGACATCCCGGCAGTCACATGGTTGGATCGCTGGGCATGTCAGCGGTGCCCTTCAGTCACTCCTGGATGGTGCCCACACAGGATCTGTGTGGCATGCCGCCATACAATAAAATGCCCAATCAACATCAGCCGGGAATGCCAGGAATGCACGGTCAACAGCAATCCCTCGAACCGGGCTTAGTTGATACGGGGTAAATTAACCATTATATACATAAATCTAATGTGAAGTTCAAGATCAAAATCTTGCATCACGGAAACTTTTTGACAAAAGTACTTTATTCCCCTTTAGATTTGGATGCTTTAATTATGAACCAAACATTTTCTAGGCTTAAAAACTTGAAGTCTTCTTCTTCTTCTTCACATTAATCAAATTTGTTTGCTACATTTATTGAAATATTGAATATTGAAGCTCAAAATCAACTATATACTTCAATAAAATGATTTTATTATTATAAATCTGTTGTTAATACAACTAAAAACTACCGTAATTAAATTTCTAAATATTCGCCTCTTTCTCTATCAATTAGAAACACTTTAAAATAGTTTTGAGTTGCTTTATGTGCTTCCAAGAAATGTGATTACATAATGTCAGCTCTGACTGGAGTTACTGTTATCCCGCTGGGTCAGTTTGTTGTTGCTGTTGTTGTTTTGTGTGTTGGCAACAAAGTAAACTGATAAAGACATAACGGCACTTCTCACAGCCCATAAACAATGGGTCCGATACCGTCTTATCCTTTTATGTTGACAGTACTTCTTTTTGTGTGTGTATGTGTGTGTGTGTGTGTGAAACTCAAAAAGAAAACAAAAAGAAAATAGCTGTACTACTCTCCTCTGTGTGTCTTACCCTTATCTTGATCGGTTGCTTTTGGTAAACAGTTTGATTGGCGAAAATCATGCGCCAAACGAAGAAGAAGAAGAACCGCAGAAGCAACATAAGGTTATGTAATCCGCTTAGGTTCTTAATCTGTAATCAAACGACAATATTGGGCACTAATACCCTGAGTAGCCTCAAATTCGCCGCTCCCAGCTAATCAAGTGGAAAATTAAAAGAAAAATTTTCGCAATGAAAAAGCTTCTCTTTTATATATCCCTAGTAGTAGAAGAAAGTTTGAATTGTATAAAATACCTACATCTATAATAATAAACATCAAATAAACGAAATGCAAATAACGCAATTGAGCGTAACTTTCACACAGACACGCCTCACACATGAGCCTGCAATTAGTGACGCTGCAGGCACGCAAAGGAGAGCTTTCAAAGCTCACCAATACAGAGACAGCTCTCGCTTCGTTTGCGTGCCTCATTTTTGCTAATGACGTGCAATTTACACGCCCGTTAGTCGCCAAATTGCAGCCCCTGGTCTTTTTTTTTTATTTATTTTTTGAGCTGGCCAAATTTTGTTGTATTGTGCGAAATTAAAAAAGAGCAGCAAAATCATTTATCAAGGCGACACCTTGGTATTCCATGGCCCATGACAAATGCTAGAAGGGATCGATCCTGTGTCTTTGAGGCCAATTTGAATGCTGTTTGATATTTGCTGGGGCGAAGATTGATGCTTCTTTCCATTTCTAAATGTAATTTGTTCTCGACGTGTGGCAAATTGGCTGGCAACATTGAGTTTGGGCAGTTCCATTTCTAGAGGTTCTTTGAACCATAAGTTTAGCAGAAAAACCCAGGTAAACTTCAGCGTTAAACGTAATTGCAACACAAGATTTAACAAACTAATTAAAAATGTTGTGGTTAATATAAAAAAAGGCCAAAAACTGGCTTGGCCCGTGGCAGACGCATGTTGTACGGGTTTTTTCTACTTCATACCCCCCCGCGTACTCTTTACGCCGGCTTCATTTTAATTATCAAAAATATTTTTATAACCCAAACGACGTAGTCAGAGATAAACATCAGAGATGAGCAGCAGCAGCCACAGCCTGAGGAAATCTCAGACAGAGCTCAGAAGCCGCGGCGGCTTAAATGAAGTTACACAAAACGAGACTTGGAGTCGGACTCGGAGTCGAGTTTGTGATGAGCGCTTTTACAGATGCCCCACAGACATTAAAATAAATGTAAAAGGCCACAAAATGTTTAAAATGCTTAAAATGTTCACGAAAAATGAACAAAGTCGCAAGCGAACCAGCTTAAAAGATCATTTAGGCCAGGGAAGTGCTTCGAATACCCTACATTTGTGCAGTGCAGGTCTGGGAATATTAAGTGAAATTTGTAGTGAATATGTTAAATAGTGAATTGAGTAGAGCATTTCTAAATTAATCTTTTTTGTTATATTTCTTATCGAGAAAATGGCTAAAATGACTAAAATGGACATCTGGATATTCCACTCCGTAAATTTGGATTATTTCAAACTAAACTTTGTAGTTCACTACTTATTATTTTAGTAATTTTCTTACAAAATTCGCATACTTAAATTTCTTAAAAATACTACACTAAACCCGTCACATTTTTAAATATATCTTTAGAATTTTATATAAATCAAGATAG
Organism: Drosophila maculinotata; assembly: GCA_035045305.1. Taxonomy (NCBI): domain Eukaryota; kingdom Metazoa; phylum Arthropoda; class Insecta; order Diptera; family Drosophilidae; genus Drosophila; species Drosophila maculinotata. The sequence continues at coordinate 169,684 of JAWNPD010000464.1, forward strand.
TTTAGAACAGTATAATTAAAAAGGTCACTAAAAAACATAAAGTTTAAATCAAGATAGTTTTATTATGGAATATAAAAACTCAATATTATTTTCTAACATTTTATACCTAAGCTAAACATTTTAATATTTTATTCGTGACAATTGTGTAACAAATCTCTTTGCAAAGACAACATGCCCCTTGGCAGTAAGCGTATGAGAAATTTCACTACAATAACAAAAACAAAACGTCAACAACCAACAAAAAAAAACGCGACGACAACAAAGATGACAACAAACTTAAATTATGAGACGCTTAAAGCCAAGTTTCTGGCGAAGATGATGGCCCGTTGATAGGGCCAAGATGCGGCTGGCTTTGAGCCATTGCAGCAACAGCAACAGTTAGTGAATGAAAAGTCTGTGCATTAAGGGAAGTCAGAGATCGAAAACAGTATCAGCCGAGCGGCATCTGAGAAGACGACGCGACGACGCGACTCACATAAAAGTGAGCCAGGTTGCAAGAAAGATCTTTTGTTGACGCAGACTGTACAAATACTATATGCGACTATATATACTGTTGGACAATTGGACAATTGGACAATGGGAAATCTGTAGACGCATAGAAAATGAGGCAATATTTCTAGCTAGAAACCAATCTTGTGAGAACTATTGTCAAGACCCTCCCCTCCCCTCTCTCTCTCTCTCTCTCTCTCTGTTGAACTGTTGAAAGACTGACTAATGGGAGGCAATTAGTTTGGATCTGACACCATTTCGTCACAATGCCGCGTGGGCCGAAAACAAATTGGCCAAATTAGCTGTGCTGACAGCTTGGCTTAGACAGGTGAGAGAGTCTGGAGGATCTCTCCTAGTCTCTGCCATTCGTCAAAGTCTACTTATTGCCCATACATATATCAATATTTATTAAAGTCGTCTTTTATTTGTTTTGTTGTTGTATTTTCTTTACAGCATTCTGGAGCTGCGCAAGGAGAAGTCGCGGGATGCGGCGAGATCGAGACGGGGCAAGGAGAACTATGAGTTCTATGAGCTGGCCAAGATGCTGCCGCTGCCGGCGGCCATAACCAGCCAGCTGGACAAGGCTTCCATTATAAGACTGACCATAAGCTATTTGAAATTGAGAGACTTTTCCGGTCACGGAGATCCGCCATGGACCCGCGAGGCATCCAGCAGCAGTAAGCTTAAAAGTGAGTAAACTTTTAATAACTAAATTAAATGAAAGACATAGATATTGGTAATTATATTATATGGTATTTTAATCTATCGGTATTTTAGGAATTTTACTTCAAAATTGTTAAAGGTTTTTTATTTAAAAAATACTTTAGTACAATCTGACTAACAGGCTAAAAAGTTAAGAGATTAACAAGAGCTGATCATAATTTTCTTATGTAAAAAATAATGCGGAAATTTCTTAAAAATATTCCCAAAACTTTCTCGTTTTCAAAGATAGGTTTATTCCTGTATAAAAAGTTAAATACAAAAAAGTGTTTAATGATTAATGATAGGTTAATAAACTATATATTGTACAGTAATTAATTTAATCTATTTCATCTCTCATTTCGAAGTAGTTATATAATTTTATATAAATAAATACACAGCCAGTATTTCCGGCAGTCTGTTGTCAACTGAGTGAGTCTCTTGGCTTATCAGACAGTTAAGTTAACTGAGGCCGCAATTGTAAATGCAGTGAAATTTTCAATTTACGATGCGACTGTACTTCATTTAGAGTGTGTGTGTGGGCGGCCATGTTGGCCGCCATTGCGACGAAGCGGGGCGCAAAGTGAACGGCAAAGAATAAGCAATAAAAACCGAAAGCAGGAAACTCATTTGCCTACATTTTACATTTTACAGTCGCTACTTAGGTTTTTTGCTTTTGGGCTGCCATCAGTGAAATCAAAATTTGTCAACTTTTCTATGCCAAAACAAAATACAGTACAAAAAAGCAAGAAATAAAAATAAAAATATGCGCGCGCACCTTAAAAAAATACGTTTGACAGGCAGTCAGTTAAATTTATTGGTCTTGTTTTTTTTTTGGGCTTTTGCTTATGGCCCGATGTCGAATTCGAAGTCGAAGCCATGACGATGGGGGCCGCGAGTTTCCCATTTGCATAAAATATCGCTATTAAGCGCAATTTCATTTTTATTTGCTGCGCATGCGCAGCCATTTTTATTTTATGTTTTTCGCTTTTTTCTTATTGTTTTTTTTGCGCGCGTCACTGGAGCATTTTTATATTGTCATTGTTGCCGTGTGTCATAGTAGCTGCCATTGTGGAATTTCAGAAGGCCAATCAATCAGCCAGCAATCAAACAATCAAACAATCACAACAAGCCAATCAATTCGAGCCATAGAGCCTATAAGCCATTACTTTAACGCTCAATTGCCCATTAGGCATTTCTTGATCGAACATATCGATTGTAATGATCAGGGACTATCGATTGGAGCTCCAAAATATTGCAGCTTTTACAGTTTGTAGCAGCAAAGATTTGGCAAAGTTATTATAAAGGGGAATGCCCATCAGTGATCTTTTAGGTCAAGATTTGTACTTGAACTTTTTAAAATGAGTTTTCCACATTCAAATATAGTAATAAAAAGGAGATCAAATCATGATCAAAAAGGTATTGCTTATGAAAATCGGTTGAGATTTGACAAAGTTATGATAGTTGGAAATATGTAACGATATTATTTTTTAGGTCAAGATTTTTACTACATTTTTTACAGAATTTAGTTTTTCAGATTTAAATGTAGTATTGTTAAGGGTATCAAACTTGGATCAAAAAGTTATTGCTTTTAAAAATCGGTTAAGATTTTAGTTTAAATTTCTGGGATGTTCCAAGTTGTTTGACATCCTACACTACAAATAGTAAAGTTTCATATAAATAAGTTTGGGTTCAAGGCACTAGAAGTCAGTTACTTAGCTTTAACATATTTCAATGCGATGCTTTGAAATGTAGCATTGAAAACCAACGGAGGGGTCACTTCGTGTATTGTGCAACACTGGCAACAGTCAGTGTGGCACCAACGCCATCGTCATGCATCGCGCTTCGTTGGCCACGTCAACGTCGAGTTATTGTCACGTCAAAAGCATTCCAAGACTTTGAGAGAGACTTTGAGACTCGAGGCGCTGCCAAGAAATGCTTTTGAATGCCAACTGGCCATTGTCAAAGGGGGCTGGATAAGGGGGAGAAGGGGGAGGAGGGTAGCAGCAACTGCAAAGGCAGCTGGCAAAGCCAAAAAGGTAGACAAGGCACTAAAAAATAATCCAAAATCAATGGGGCGTTATGTATGACTGAGGCGTTGGTGGTGGCGAGATGGGGGAGGGGGTTAGGGGTAAGGTGGCGGACCAACTGAATTGGATTATTATGCGAAACTAAAACCCAAAAAGGCAGCAACAAGCTGCGGGCAATAAAAAGCACTTCAATTTGACCCACAGCCACAAGCAACGCAACGCTACCAAAAAAAAAGAAAAAAAAATAAGGCTCGACAAAAAAATATTATTATTGAAGCGGGCGAAGGTCATTAAAGCCACAGCCACCACCCCCACCCACAAGTCACCACATATGGCCAGCGGAAGCGGAAACTGTTTGCCAACTTAGCAACTGCGAGGCATTGAAATCGCTAGGGATTTACGGGAATAGCAGTGGGAGGGGGAGTGGGAGTGGGAATGGAATATGGGGACTCAAGCGATTTGCACTTGTGCGAATTATGACCTGAAGTTGGTCAGTCAGTCAGTTAGTCTTGGGGTTGCTTGCCTGACCGCCCGACCGCCCGCCCACCCATAATCGTAAAATTCTATAATTGAATTAAATAAATATGCTCAAATGGGCATCAGCTGAGAAAATATTGCCTTGGCTCTCATATTTATGACACTGCCTCTCTCCACTCGCTGTCTGCGGGAATTATTCAATGGGTTTGGGGGCGCATTGGAATTATATATGAGTTTTGATAAGCAATAGCAGCAATATGTGTAGAGGTTACCAGGATTATGTATTGCTGTTTGAATTGAACGGTTGAGGAATTTATTTAAGCATTTACGACTAGAAATTACGCATTTTATATATATGTTTATTATAATGAAAGAACTTCAGAAAGAGAAAGTCTCAATGGAGAATTTGTTGAAATTTATATAAATAATCTGGTATACTAACTAAGCAGTATAGCCTTAGTATCAAAAATTGGTTTATTTCCAACTTTTTTTTATTTATTATTATATTTTTTTATTTACTATAATTGAACTTAAGATTGTATGCAAGCTTACACGCTTAAAAGCTCTTCAAGCTTCACTTTCTCTAGGTTTCTAAAAATCTTGCAGATCCCGTTACCAACAGCTCTTCTCCGTATCTGTCACTAGAAACTTTCGAATACTAGAAGCAAACTTTAATTTTAAACAATTTATTAGTAAATATTGAGCACTACTTCACATAACGGTAAAGTGTATATCAACTTCGACCTTATTATTTTGCCTTGTCTATTTTTAGACATATGCTATTTCCATTTACTTATCAACCACTTTGCATGTGTATCTATTTTGTTCCAGGTGCAGCCATTCGACGCAGTCCCGCCGTTGATTTGTTCGAGCAACATCAGGGCACCCACATATTGCAGGTGAGTCGACAGAGACAGCTAGCAGGTATATGTGCTGGAGTGAGCGAGATGGCCATACCGGTAGAGTTGCAGCCATCTTGCTCTGCAGCAGTACCCTAAAGTAACTTATAACTTATGCAAATGTTTTACACATGAAATGTTGCCTGCTTTTTTCAGTCGCTGGATGGCTTTGCCTTGGCGGTGGCAGCGGATGGTCGCTTCCTGTATATCTCGGAAACGGTGTCCATCTATTTGGGACTGTCGCAGGTGGAGATGACGGGCAGCAGCATATTCGACTATATACATCAGGCGGATCACTCGGAAATGGCCGAGCAGCTGGGTCTGAGCCTCACCAGCGGCGGTGGTGGTGGTGGCGGAGGAGGAGGAGGCGGAGGTGGCGGTGGAGGGGGCAGCGGTGGCAGTGGCAGCGGTGCTGCTGGCCTGGCATCGCCCACATCGGGCGCCTCCGATGACGGCAGTGGCACACACGGTACGAACAATCCTGATGGTGAGTCGAGTCGAGTCCGAGTTTCTTTGTACCGCAACTGGTATCCGGGGCATCCTAGGCGTCCTTGGGCGTCCTGCTACAGAAATTAATAGTGAAAAGTTACACTCAAAAAAAATACAAAAAACATCATAGATCATAAAGAGAAAATTCATCTTAAAAAAAAACAATTTGCTTAATTTTCAAAAATTGTTCCTTGAAATAAAGGAATGCCCCTATTATTATAAAATTTCATAAATTCTTAGTAGAACTTACACTTTTTCGTCATATTCAAAAATTATAGATCTTTTTAATATATTTCGAAATTTTTTGCCTAATACTAGACATTTATTTTCATCTGAAAACCATGATAAAATATTCTTAGTGGTAGAAACTGATTCTCAATTTAAAAGTCATTCTTCAAGTTCTGATGGGATATTTGGTTTTTGGAATCTGTGCTAATTGCGACTCCTTCCTTATCCTCTTTGCAGTGGCTGCCTCCATGACGCAAGCTTCCACCAGCGGCTACAAGGGCTACGATCGGAGTTTTTGTATACGCATGAAATCGACGCTGACCAAACGTGGCTGCCACTTCAAGTCCTCCGGCTATCGGGTGAGTTTCGTCCTTAAACACTTAATTTAGTGCTAAGCTCTTAACGGTACCATGTAGTGTAGTGTGTTTTTTTTGTTATCCTTTTTTTGTTGGTTTTTTATTATTTTTTTATATATTTTTTTTTTGTTTGTTGGATTTGTTATTCGTAGTGCTCTGCTCCTAACAATTAGACTTGTTTGTTGGTTTGTCCGTCGTCCGGCGTGGGGCGGGAGGCGTGGCACGTAGACTAACCTTCTTTTGGTTGATTGCCTGTAAGCATTATTTGCGCATTATAGTATACGTATTACCATATCCCATATCCACTGCTTATCTACAGGCCAGCGATGCAACCAGCAATTGCAACGGTAACAATAACAGTAACACGGGTAAAAATGTTAAGAATCCAGGCTCAAACTATTCGGTACGTATCAATTGAAATCAGTACGAACAAAAAAAAACGCAAGGCAAAAAAACACAAATTTTAAATTGCAAAACCAACAAAATTGTACTTAGTTTATGATTTAGAAGTTCTTAAATCAATACAAGAAGTTCTTTTAAGTTTCAATTTTCGGCCAAGTTTCGGTATGGCAATGCAAAACTGATTTTAGATTGATCAGTATCGAATACATTATGGCTAAAGGCCGCAGGTTCGTTCATCCAACTTCATCAATGATCATCGTAACATCACTTTGAACACGAAACAACGCACAGCATTTGTCATTTTACAGCGGAGCTTGCATTAGTATGGGTGAGCTTTTAAAAGCTCATGTTTTCAGCATAAAGCAGTCGCCAGCTTTGCTCTCATGCGTGAATTCTATAAAACTCAGAAAAACATCTGCTTGGAACTAAGAAAATCGTCTTAAAAATATAATTTTTTTTTTTTTTTTAAATAATTTTTAAGCTTACAATATGAATAAAGCGATTTTCTAAATGCCAGGGCACATATTTCTCTCAGTGTATGTATGTAAAAGCTCTCTCTGTGTAGAATGACAAACGCTGCTGTAAATTTCATAGGTCTTAATTTGTTTGTTGTCCCTTGTAAGTAATCTAACCCCGAGTCTTGTTCCTTTGTTGTTCCTTTGCAGGTCGTCCTGCTGTTGTGTAAGCTGCGTCCTCAGTACACCTTCTCGCACACACGCAAATCGCAGCCGCCCCTTTTGGGCATGGTTGCACTGGCAATCGCCCTGCCGCCTCCCTCGGTGCACGAGATTCGCTTGGAGTGCGACATGTTTGTCACCAGGGTCAATTTTGATCTGCGAGTGGCGCATTGTGAACCCAGGTAACTTAATTACTTTAATTACTTTTGAATTACCAAGTTATTAAAGTTAAATCTTTGCCCTCATTAGAGTATCCGATTTGCTGGACTACACGCCCGAGGATCTGGTCAACAAGAGCCTGTATTCACTGTGCCATGCCGAGGATGCGAATCGCCTGCGCAAAAGTCACTCAGATCGTAAGTTACATATAATATAGAGTATCCTCCTCATATCATTATTAATTCCCAAACCCTTTATAGTGATCGAAAAGGGTCAGGTCCTGACCGGCTACTATCGACTGATGAACAAGAGCGGCGGCTACACCTGGCTCCAAACCTGTGCCACAGTCGTCTGCAGCACCAAAAATGCCGATGAGCAGAACATCATTTGCGTCAACTATGTTATAAGGTAGGTTAACAAACGCTCCGCACTTCGATTCAAAGTCAAATTTCCAACTATCATAACTTTGTCAAATCTCAACCGATTTTCAAAAGTAATACCTTTTTGATCATGGTTTGACCCCCTTATTAAAACTATATTAAAATCTGAAAAACTCATTCTTTGTCAGAATTCATGTTCAAAATTTATACAAAAAAATTGCTTCTTGGTATAGGACCATAATTCCCAATGTCATAACTTTGTCAAATCTCAACCGATTTTCATTATCATTACATTTACATTTTTGATCATGGATTGACCCCTTTAACAATACTAAAATCAAATCTGAAAAACTAATTTTATCATAAAAATTAACCTTTCAAAATAGCTTTTGGCACTACGAATATCAGACTAATTTAATAAATTTTCACGTTTTCTGTTTAGCAATCGGGAGAACGAGAATCTCATACTGGACTGCTGCCAGCTGGAGCAAAGTGTGGACAGCGTCAAGCACGAGGAGGGATTGGGCAATGACAAGAGTAGCGGCTCACCTGGAGGCGATGCTCCCGGCGAGGGCAATGCCCATCTCAGTGCTGGGGACATGAAGCTGGGTCTCAGCTCGCCCAAGACGGATGCGGAGGGCCACAGCCAGCGGGGACGCGGACGCAGTGCAGCCGCCACGCATGGGAACAATCTGAGCAGCCTGGCGCTGATCAAGGACAGTCCGACGCCGCTGGGCGTGGAGGTGGATGGAGTGCTGCCCACTACGGTGGCGACTCCGACGGTGGCGACGCCAGCTCCGACGAGCGGAACAACAACGACAACAACAAAGCGCAAGCGGAAGAGCAAAGCGGCACAGCAGGCGGAGGAGCAGGCGGAGCTGCAGCGGGAACAACGGGAGGCGGAGCAGCAGCAGCAGCCGCTGAGCAAGCTGCCGGCACTGGAGCGGGGAGGAGGAGTGGAGTCCATTGGAGCACAGCAGCCGCGCAGTCGTCTCAACTCCATAGTGGAGGAGCAACCGGTGACTGTGGTGGATTCCGCTGTCAAGGATCTGGAGCATGCCATGTCCAAGCATCTGCCCTCGCCCAGCAACAACAACAACAACCAGCCCAGCACAGATTTCAGCACAGAGGCGCTAATGAAGCAACAACAACAACAACAGCAGCAACAACAACAACAACAACAACAGCAGCAGCAACTGCATCATGATCCCAACGAGAAGAGCAGCACCATCCAGTGGATAGGAGGTCCCTATCAACAGCCCGCTCCCATGCCGGCAACAGCGCTCCTCCGGCAACTCTATGCGAACCGGGAGAGCGTGATCCGGGCAACAGCCAGACAGACGCCGACGGGTGTCGCCTTCTACTCGGAGCAGCAGGGCGGTCCTTTGCCGACGCCGCCTGGCAGCGAATCCTCCTATGAGAATCAGTATCTGCAGCTGCATTCGGCGGCGGCAGCTGCCTCTGTTTCGCATCCGGGCAGCCAGAAGGGTGGCAACTCGGCGGATGCGTTCACCAATCTGGTGTCCACCTATGGTGGCTATCACAGCTCCATTGACTACCACAACGCAATGACGCCGCCCAGCTCAGTGTCACCCAGGGATAGCAACAACTCTGGCAAGGCATCCGTTTCGGGTGCGGCTCCGCCGGGACTTGTCGTCAGTAATGGTGGCTATGACTATGCAGATCCCTTGCGCGGCCAATATGCCACGCCTGTGGATGGCTCCACGGCCACGTCGTTGCCACTGAAACCCCAGGCGTACTCGGCTGCAATGCATCCGCATGCGACGACAACAACGGAGGGTGGCGTCACCTACAGCAATCTGGAGCAGCCGCAATATTTTACGCCCCACTCGAGCTTCCATTTGTACCACAAGGGCAGCCCAGCGAGTGCCTGGTACTCCACACCCTCCTAGGTTCGGGATGATCCCTCCCTGCTGCCAGACTGCCAGCACAGCAGTCAGCAGCGGATGGAGCAGCGGATGGAGCAGCAGCGGGAGCGTTGGGATTTTGTTGGTGCTTTGGGAAAGGTGGCACGCATGTTTTTCAATGCACGCAACGGGAACCACTAAAGGATATTCAAAGGATACCCGAAATTAGCAACAAATTTACACTGCTGACTTTCTCATTTCAGCCTCAGCTGAAAATGTACATATTAAACTAAAAAAAAAACGAAAACTAAAAAAAAAAAACATTTTAAAAATAATTAATAACACCCTTAAATTTGTTTTAGTAATTTTTATTAAATATTTGGCTCAAATGCAAATGTTAAAACATTCAATGTTGTTAAATAATTTGTAAGCTTGTAAATTATATTTAAAGAAAATGTATCGGAAAAAAACTCACACGACAAAAAACCCATTGAAATTCAATTTAAAATACTCGGCATATATGCAATTAACTAATTAAATTTAATATAAAAAAAACACCATACTTTAAAACTCTTGCATAAGACTTGGATAGTGTGCCAGCAACAACAGCAACAACAACAACAACAACAATATAATAATTTATAATTATGAATAACGCTAATAATAATTATAGCATTTAATAAAACTTAAAGCACTCGTAATGGAAATCAAAATGCTTATTTCGTAAATCTAATTGTTATTAATTATTTAAATTAATTGTACATTTTTAGCAATTACTTAATAACTCCGGCATATAGTATACACATTTATATATATATATATATATTTAGTGCATAAATATATTTAACAATTTTACAACATATCAAATGCTTCCTCCTCTAGACTACGATTACGTATTAAAGAACTTTCCATCCCACTTTAATTCCTCCTATCCCTCTTAAATTCTTAACTACACCTCCTTTTTCTTATTTCCACACACAATTCAATTAGTTCTACTTATAAAGCTATACACAAAAAGAAAAAGAAAATACCTCTAAGAGTTCTGCTAATGTATTTTGTGTTATGTTTTCGCCTAAAGATGAAAAAAACAACAAAAAAAATCTATTATATATGTATAATATTTAAACAAGTCTATCAAATTTTTAGCTATAAAGTGTAATTTAAATTTTGTATAAACCAATTCAAATACGTTTTCCATAAAAGGCTTAAATATTAAATATGATGATAAACAAATATTCTAGAAATTTGCTTTTGAGAGAGAATAAGTTAATATTTTATGTTTTGTGTTAATATATTTGTTTTATTATCTTCTGTATTTAAATACTTTTGCATTAAGAATTCTCGGAAACCCAACGAAATATTTTTAATCAACAAAGTTGTTTTTAAAGAACTACTGTTATATGATTATTACTATCATGTGTCGTTGACATAATAATACCTATTACTCTATGATCATATGTAAATGTAAATTTGATGTATTTATTTTATTTTTTTTTTGTTATTATGCAACATCCCCAATTTTTGTTTACCTTACTTAACCTTACTTCTAAAATCGGCTCATCGTTTGATTAATTCAGTACAGTGGACACACATGTCACACATTCTGACAGCCGCCCATCAGGCGTAATGTCCATTAGGTTTTTTTTTTGGTTTTTGATTAACATAAAAAACGCATAAAATTCCAATTTGCCGCATTTGTTGCGCTCAATTCCCCGTGTCCGGTTGTGGTTTCGGTTTTTTTGTTGTCTTTTTTTAGCCAATATCCCAACCATAACTGCATGTCACATTTTTGTGATGGCTTTTTAAGCTCACTGATTGGCTGACCAAGCAAGCGACTACAACCCCCGCCCCCGAGCTCCCCTTTAGTAATGGCAATTAATCATCATTCAACTCTGCAGCCAACTCAATTTATTGCAGCACAAGACAAGCCGTTATGTATGTGATTGTATGTGTATGTTTGTGTGTGTGTTTCATTTTATTCTTCTTTTGGGGCAATTTCTTCACTTCTTTTTGCCGCCCTTTTGAGCTGCCTTCTGCTTGGCAGCTTCTAGAGCCTTTTGTTGGTCCTTTTGCTTTTGCTTGTGTGCCACATCCTGTTCGTCCATCTCTTTGGACTCCTTTTTGGGCGCCTTTAGCGGCTTCTTTTTGCCACCTTCACGATTAGACATTTTTAAATTTTAAATTTCAACGAATTTTTGAATATATTTCGATTGAAATAAATCAGACAACTGAATTCAATGACTGCTATGTAGCGTTGACGCTTGAATTTATATTATTTACATTGACATCCAATGGTAAGACTACATAATTTAAGTATTACATTGAGTTTTATTATAATTCCATTTTAAAAATTCAAACGCAACTCTTTGTGAGTTTTGTAGTAACGACCTTCAGTCAGTGAGCAAACCATCGATTGCAGCTTAGTGTTCGCTAACGATAGTCACAAAAATATCACAATGTCCACTATCGTCCATCTCAATTAAATGTCGCGACGTATCGATTGGCTGCTATACAGCGCATATCGACACCGTCGCATCACTAGTTCGTCGCTGCTTGCCTTGGTTGGTTCGGTTTCGGAGAAAAACTTAAATTCTGTTTTATTTTGTTAATTTTGTTCATTCGAAAACACGAATTTACTTGCGGTTTTGTTACAATAATACGTTTTACGTACGGCAACAATAAAAGTTGCAGAACTTTATTTCAATTTGTGTTGTTTTATTGTTTTCCTTTCAACTCGCGTTTGGTTGAGTGTGTGTATGAGCAGTCAGTGTATATTTGTGTGTGTGTGAGCTTATACTTTTTGTAAAGGAGCATTATAACTAAAGCTGCATTTGTTGTGTAAGAAAAGTACACACAATAAAGGAACCTCGGGCAAAAGGTGAGTGCTAAATTAACTCTTTTTGTATATGTGTATGCATGTGTGTAGCCTTATCTGCAGCCGCAGGCAGAAATCAACGCTGCCCTTTGATTGTTATTTTGCCTGTCGCTCTCTCACTCACACACTTGAGAAAACGCAGCTCAAGATGCCGCCTACTCAACGAAACGTTCAGTTGCAGTCACAAAGACAGAGAGAGAGACACACACACGCACACAAGCGCATTCTACATAAATCCGTGGCAGGCAAAGCAAATGTAATGAAAAAGAAACAGAACAGACTGCAGTTACATATATTATGTATTTGTGTGTGTGCAATTAATCATTGCATTGTGTTTACAAATCGTTTAATTATAATTAAACTAGTTTTCGTTTTTGTTGTCACATGTGCTCTCTTCCACCCACGCTACCATTCTCTCTGTCGCTCATAGCGGCGCATTAGACTTAGCATAGTTTCGAACCAAGTTGGATTTTAGTTGCCCTTAAGCCGCTGTGGTGTGTCGTCATGGGGTGGGGGTTTGGTAGACAAACTTTGTGTGTGTGTGTGTGAGTTGTGTTCTTTTTCTCGCTAACGGTGAAAGCAAGAGCACTGAGCATTAAGAATATCGCAAGAAGCGAAGCGTAAACAAACAGTGTGTACAAACACACACATGCATGAATATTAAAGTATGCATGCGTGTGCGTGCCGCCCGGGGCTGCTTGGGTCTCTCTCAAATAGTAGGTCTGGGGGCTAACTGTTGTGGTCTCTGCTGTGTGTTGTTGCTATTGTTGTTGCATCTGTGAAATATGAGCACAAAAATAGCTTAAAGAGTATCTGTCGTTGTCGGGGTGCGTGTTGTGCCATCGTCGGCAATAAAAATTAAAAGGCAAACAGCGATAAGCGGCTGGTGCGTACCCCCTCCCCGTGACCCCTCTTTCAGTGCACACATGGCAACCCTGACGCATAGCGGTTAAGCACACACATAAAACCAAACAAATGCAAATGCAACAACAACAACGAAATATTATTGATGCCTCTCTGACACGGCAAATTCAATTGCAACTCCCCTTGCCCCTTTAATGCTTATCAATTTAAAAGCCTTCAGGTGGGGTAGCTCAGATGAGAGCTTTTTTGCCCTCTTTTGACTTTGATAAGGGTTGCCAGGCAGTGCTAAAAATAACCAAATACAAGCAGTTGCTTCAACAGCAAATTGAAAACAACACTTAAATGCGGGCTAACGAATATTAAATACCCTTTAACAAAAATATTTTGTTTTGTTAAGTTCCCAAATACCTATAAATGCCCTTCGCAAATTTTAAACTCCCATAACTTTGTCAAAACTGAACCGACTGTCACTCCCGAAGCCATTTTGATCATTATCTGCTCTCTACTTTAATTCCACATCTAAGGCCTATGCAGTTTTGAAAATTTACTTTTTCGCGATAATATGATGCACATTGCATGACAAAATTACAATACCCTTAGCAAGAGATCTAAAAGCGATTTGACTGATGTGTCCTAATTGAAATTGAGTGACACGCGAGAGACCCAGCTCCAATCTCACCACCTCCCTTCGTCCCTATGAAGTACCCGTCCCTTCCTTTTTATGTGGCTTGCAGTTTCAAATTTCACGATTTTCTTGACAGGTTGAACGAGAGCGGAGTTTCCATTACGCATTACGAATGTTTCAAGTACAAAAGCTTCTGCTTCTGGTTTGGTCTCATGATTATCGCAATGTGACCTCTTGAGATGTCTACTAGTGTATTATTGTGGCATAGCTTATCGGATTGAATCATCTGCAGTCGCGTTTTATCTGCACAACGAATCTACGTGACTTGACCAGCTGAGTTGAGTTGAGCAGCTGAGCAGCGGCATCAAATGTTCAGTTTCTAAACCGGTTCTTTGTCGTTACCTACTCCCCAACCGCCTCCCCTCTCTCTACTCTTCAGTTTCCAGCATCGGAAAGCAAATTGGATTTGCTTACGTTGCCATTTCCCCCATTTGCTCAGCGGGTCATGCGAACAAAGAGGAAAAAGCACAAGTCGCACGCTGGTTCGCAACCTACCGAAATATGCCGTTTTGTTTAAATTTAAAATAATTACTAATTAGGGAGGGGGCAAGGCTATGCAGGTCTAAAATCACATATAATTGTCAAATAACGTTTAGTGCTACATAAATTCGTATAACAGTAAATTTTACAACAAATAACTTTTGCACCACTGTTTTGCCATAACGGAAGCTGTTCCAGTTGCGCAACTGGTCAAATAAACAAAAGCAAATTAAATCTGCACACAAAAACACAATAAGCACAATACTTGTACTCACACACATACACACACACACACACACACACATAAAGCATATATAAACATATGCATATAGACGTAAACGTAATAAACAAAATTTTGCAACGTGATTCCCTTAACGGAAGAAAGGGGCAATCGTCCAAAAGTCGGTCAACGAACCAAAAAGTGTTTCTGTTTTGTCAGGCGAATAAATATGATATACATATGTGTGTGTTTGTTTATTATATTTCTTTATATATGTATGTATGTGTTTGTTCTTTTGTTTATGCACTTTAAACAATACAACTGGTTAGCCAGAACTTTTGTTATCGTTGTTCATTTCGTTTTCAATTAATGGCAGCCAAATTGAATAATAAACATATACGTAATAAATATAAACAAAGTGCGAAACGATATCCCCCAAAGCCCCACTCTCTTTACCCACTAATCGCCCCATTGAGTTGCACTGACCGTATAAAGAAGGTAACTACACTGAAAAAAAGTCACAAAATCCGCACATAATATTACTGGACTTTTAACTAGATTTAAATATTGTTTATACTTATTTTAAGTATTATATTTATTTATTGAAAGAATATTTGTACTAAAAATAAGATTTTAATGCCAGTCTTATACGAATCTTACTTGACATTTCAATAACGACTTCACTGAATTTGTTCTAAACACTTTTGTTCAGTGCAGAAAAGCCGTCATAACCACAACGAGTGAATCGAGTTTATAAGGCTTCCCGTTCATACATATATGGCCAACGGCCAAGAGACCCGATGTTGATTGTCGCGCTGTTTCCCTGAAATGGGGCGTTGGGGCGACCTCGTGGGCGTCACCATTTAAAATGACGCAACCTCGTTTCGGTTTCTATTGACTGTTCTTCAGTCTACAGAAATTATCGACCCATTAACATGTTTGTGTGCCTTACAAATTTGCACATTTACTGATAACGAAACGGAATAAAACTAATCACCCATTTGCCTAAGCAGCTTAACCTACTAAGTAGCCCACTGTAAGGATCCAAATTGGCTTAAATTGGTTTGTAATTAAATAGTTGGCAGTCGAAAATCAAAGTATCTGATTATTACATCGCTCATTTGCCGTATTCCCTACAAAAGTATTTAGTCTTCATGCACAGTTCTTTGTGCTTTGTCATTAACAATGTTTCTGCTCATAAGTCTAATCGAAATTGTATATTGAAAGCGTCGCAATTGGGTATTATTAATACTGAAAAAACTGTTTTGATATTGCGCACCGATTTGTGTACTTGACTTTCCCCATTCTGCGACTTGTTTTCTTTTTCTTTGGCTGGGGCTGGGGCTGGGGCTACTAGCCGGAAATTGTGTATTAATATAGAACAGAAGAACACAAAAATATCTTTATCTGTCACATGTACAAACAAATACTAAGCAAAGCAACATTTGTATTTTGCTGTATAACTAATGGCATATACATATACTGAAATAGCCATCGATGTATGTATGCGTGTGTGTGTGTTTGTACTTAGTACAAAGAATAAGTGCTGAAGAAAGCTAATCGCACAGTGGTTAGATGATGCCTGGAAAACAGCTAACTAATCAACCTTTCACTTTAGAAACGGGAAACCCCATTAGTTATAGTTTCTTTTTCCTGTGCTAAGAATGTTGATAGCTCTATTCTTTTAGAAATATAATGGACAGTTTTGTAGTTCGAATAAAGCGAAAAAAGAAAAGTCGCAACTGTGAGCGAATAATTTGATATTTATAACAAGTTCATATATCATTTGAAAAGCTCATAAGCCAATTACACAGCGCATCAATCATAATATCGATAAATACATTCAAACCTGCAGTTGCCTGTGTGCCAGTGTCTTATCTATTACACACATAAATACACATACACACACACACACACACACACACACACACATATGTATATATATAAATTTGACAACGTTTCATTGATTCAATTGCGGGCAACACAAAAAGGAAGTCGGAGACGAAGTCGAAGCCGATGCATTAGTCACTCTCTACACTTGTCGATGGTTTGTCTACGCAGTGTGTGTGTGTATGTGTATAGGTGTGTCCATGTATGTGTGTGTCGTGTTCGCCAGCGCGTGAAAATATGCGTCGATTGTGGCCTAAGACCCAGTGGAGGAGGCCTTTGGGCCATAACGTTTGTCATGTGAAGTGGAAGTGTTTTTCCCTCACACACATCTGAACACCAACTGAACAAAGTAAACAATGACAAAGGGGGATGGAAAACCCGAGAGTCCAAAACTGCACGAATATGCAATACTATAACCAATTGCATAATAACTCGTTAGACCTATCAAAATGTATCATTAGTCTTTATTATTCATATACATATTTCTCATTTACTTTATGGAATCATTTAATTTGCAGATATAAGCCTTTAAAAATAAAAGCTAATCAATCCAGCCGAGCAGAGCATCCATCCAAGGTCTTAGCGATAACGTGAACGACGCGTCCAAATAAAAGTCAAAAGTCTTGCCATTATTATTATCGAATAAACAATCAGAACTGCCAGCCACGCAAGGAAAGGAGCCCCTCAACGCAAAAGGAGCAACTGGAAAACACACACCAATACACACACATATATGTTTAGCAATTAATAAGGGGGTCAGTATGGAGCTGGGCCATGTTTGAACGCTTTCGTTTGAGCAACCTGAGCAGAAACTATCGACAACGCGGCGGATCCACTGAACTGGCGCGCGACAAGAAACAGCAGCGGCAGCAATGCGTCACCGTACTGTTCCTAGATGACATCACGCACACCTTTCGGATCGAGGTGAGTGCTCAACTTTAACTTTAACTATAACACCCACTCCCTCTACCCCCAACTTCAGCGGCATAATCAATAGTTGTTGCTTTCCAAAGTTGCTCGCATAATAATTATAATTGCAAAGTGTGTAATGTAAAAAAGCCTTGTCGTGCGTTACATACTTATATTTATACATATCTTAGCCAATTTGACGCCCGCTTCTCCGCCTACTCCTTTCCTCATTTGCACTTGAGCATTGAAAAGTGCATCTTCAACTGAAGATCTCACTTTCATTTTGGGAGGCGGGCCAACAGACAGCCAGACACGCACTTCTCCAAAATGGCATTCGCATTGTTTTTTAATTACAACACGACTCGTTACTCCAACTGAAGATTGTGAATTATAGATACACATAGATAATCAACTGAGATTATTTGTTTTTTACTAAATTGCAGACAAATTAACAGAAAAGAAAAGCTCGGTAGCTAGTGAAATTTGTGTTTAACAAAGCGTTTTCTCATTAAACAAATGTATATAGTTTCTGGAAGTCATATTTCTTACATTTAACAAATATTTATTAACTTTCCAATTCTAATTTTAGAAACGTGCGAAAGGCTCTGAACTTTTGGATCAGGTCTTTCAATATCTCGAGCTATCCGAAAGGGACTACTTCGGTCTATTATTTCCACAGAAGCCCGGTGATGTGTTGGTAAGTTAATAAGTGACTAAATCAATAACTTAACAACTGAAACTAATAAATCATTCCCCTTTAGCAGCGATGGGTTGATGCACAGAAGCAATTCAAGAAGCAATGCAGCAGCGTCTCGCTCGACAACGATGCCGTTCCATTATTAGAGTTTAAAGTTAAGGTGAGTTCTTTTCATTGCTGATAATGATTATTAGCTGAATTGGTATTTTGTTTTATGAATTTTACAGTTCTATGTAAGCGATCCCAGTCGGCTGCTGGAGGAGTTCACACGCTATCAGTTCTATCTGCAGATCAAGCGCAACATTCTGCTGGGACAATTGTCCTGCTCAAGCAATACCCAGTGCCTGCTTGCCAGCTATACGGTGCAGTGTGAGTAACCTAATATATATCCTTATCCAATCCCTGCCAGTTTAACTAATCGCAAACTTTTTGACAACAGCTGAATTGGGCGACTTTAATGCCGGCGAACATCAGACGGGATATTTGAGCGGTCTGCAGTTGCTGGCTGAGCAAACTCCAGATGCGGAGCGTAAAATCTGTGAGCTGCACAAGCTGCATCGTGGACAGCTGCCGGCGGATGCGGAATACAATTATCTGGAGCATGGCAAACGCTTGGAGATGTATGGCATTGATCTACACAAAGCCACCGACTCCAATGGCAAGGAGCTGCAGCTGGGAGTATCGGCAGTTGGACTGCTGGTCTTCCAGCATGCGTTGCGCATTAACACCTTCTCTTGGAGTAAAATGGTGAAGGTGTCCTTTAAGCGCAAGGACTTCTTTATACAGCTGCGCCGTGAGCCCAGCGAGAGTTACGATACGCTGCTTGGCTTCAGCATGATCAGTCACAAGCATGCGAAAGCCTTGTGGAAATCCTGCGTAGAGCATCACAGCTTCTTTCGACTGAAGCGACCTCATCGCTTATCGCGCTTCTTAAACATCAGCCTGGGCAGCAAGTTCTACTATTCCGGCCGCACCGAACTGCAGGCCGTGCAGGAGTCCAAGCAGCGTGGTCGCATTCACAAGGTATTTGTGCGTTCGCCCAGCAAAAGGTTGCTTGCTGGAGGCGTAGGAGCAGGTGGATGCAGCTCCGCTGATGGCACCCCACAGCTGCTGCATAATGGCAATGGCACGAGCGGTTCTGATAGCGCCGCCTCGCACAACGGCAAACCGTCCGCATCCACTATACTGACCATCACGAAAACGAGCCGTCCACATGACACGTCCAAGGTCACGTCCAAACAGGCCGATGCCATGCCACGCAAGGCCTGGGAACAGCACAGCGACGAGTATGATATACAGCTGTACGTTTGGTTTAATCTAAGACTACATTCTCCAACTTGTAGTAACTTGAAATCTTTTATCCTTTCGCAGCGACGTTGGCTTCATTGAGCAGTGCACTCGACGCTTTGAGTCTGGCACTCCCTCGCCCATGCCGCCCGCTTATAGCTCGGGTCAGCACAGTCCAATGCTGCTGCCCACAACGATAGGGGATGCAGTGGGTCAGCCGGAGAGTGGCAGTGATTTGATCACGATGCGACTGCTGTCCGACGAGCAGGGACGCTATGGGTTCAATGTCAAGGGTGGCGTCGATCTGAGTCTGCCCGTGCAGGTTTCCAAGGTGGTGCCGCACACGCCAGCCGATCGCTGCACGCCGCGCGTCTGCGAGGGCGACGAGGTGCTCATGATCAATGGCCGGGATGTGCACGGTCTGCGGCACGAGCAGGTGGTGGCCATGATACGCGACTGCCGGCATCAATCCAACGGCGAGCTGCTGCTGACGGTGCGTCCTAAGCGATCGGCGCCGCTTCTATTCGAGGAGGAGCCACTATATCAGTATGTGCCCGAGACCGATGAGATTGGCTCACATTCGAATCTGCTCGACGGCGATGCACTCTTCACCCAGAGCCTTTTGCTGCTCAGCGATGGACTCGCCTCCGGCGCCCTGCTCGCCCAGTACGAGCTCATGTACCGCAAGCATCCCGATCTGGCAATCACAGAGGCGCGCAAGCCAGCGAATGCGCCCAAGAATCGCTATCGTGACATATCGCCCTGTAAGTAAAATGAATTCATTGTTTAAATAGATATATTATTGGATTGTTGATTCCATATTAATCCTTGTTAATTTATAGATGACTGCACGCGCGTCTCGCTGGTTAACTCGCTGACTGGGGACTACATCAATGCGAACTATGTGAATATGGAGATACCGGGAGGCGTGGTGAATCGCTATATAGCCACACAGGGTCCGCTGGCCAGCACCACAACGGACTTTTGGCGCATGGTGCAGCAGGAGAGCAGCCATCTACTGGTGATGCTCACCACCGTGATGGAGGCGGGTAGACAGAAATGCCATCAATACTGGCCAGTTACCGGGGATGAGTTGCATCTGGGCGATGGCTTCTCGGTGCGTTGCCTCAGCGAGAAGCCGGATGAGACGGGCAGCTTTGTCTTTCGTGAGTTTGTGCTGCGGGATAAGCACGAGCAGCGGCACATCCATCACATGCAGTATCTCGCCTGGCCGGATCACTGTGTGCCCTCCGATCCCAATCTGTTTCTGGAGTTCACGGAACGAGTACGCGCCGCTCGCAATCGCACGCTGCTCCAGGAGATTGAGGAGAGTCTGAAGCAGGTGCGCCTGCTCGACGCCGATGCCGACGACAACGGTGGCCTCATGACCGAACGCAAGTGCGCCGCCAGCAACGGTGCCACACCCGAGGACGAAACGCCAGTCTCCACCAGCGTGCATCAGTACGTTATATACAATATATAAAGTGGTATATAAAAAAAAAGATTAATTTATTTTTCTGTCACTTTTACAGATGCATCAGCGCCGCCAATCCGCCAGTAATTGTGCATTGCTCAGCGGGCATTGGACGCACTGGAGTGCTCATCCTCATGGACACCGCCCTAGCGCTGATGGAGGCGCGTGAGCCCGTCTATCCCCTCGACATAGTGCGCACCATGCGTGACCAGCGCGCCTGCATGGTCCAAAATGTCGTAAGTACATGTAGAATAAATTAAAAATCGGTTCAGTTTTCACAAAGTTGTGGCAGCTTGAAGTCTGGGAAGGTCATTTATAAGGAACTTTTTG